>JAECUM010008420.1:0-114584 GCA_016617855.1 Megalonaias nervosa | reverse complement strand
GGTCATATCACTATGATGTCTGCAGTGTGGCAGTTTATAGTTATGTCTAGCACTGGGGCATCATGCCGCAGACATTTAGCATCATGTCCCACCCAGTCACATTATACAGACACCTGGCCAACCAGTCCTAACACTAACCCCTTAATGTTGAATGCCAAGTGAGGTAGCTGCTAGTACCATTTTTATAAGTCTTTGCTATGACAAGGCCAGGGTTCAAACCTGCAACCTCCCACACCATAGATGGATGCTCTAACCACTTAGGCCACATGAGTGGTCCTAAATGTGTTAAGAGACTAAGACTGGACCTCAAATGTGATAAGAGACTGAGACTGGACCTCAAAGGTGATAAGAGACTAAGACTGGATCTCAAATGTGATAAGAGACTAAGACTGGATGTGGTAAGAGACTAAGATATGACCTCAGATGTAGTAAAAGACCTCAAATTCCAGTATACTAAGTATCATCTATTTATTTCAAATGTCACAAAAGTTACAGAGCAGAAAGGGGGTGGGATGCACAACTTTAATACTTACCTTTGACCATGGCCCTGAAGAAAGGACCCCAATTATGTTATGCAACACATCTTCCAGTGATGATATACAAGAATACCTATACAATGGTCAATTTATCCACTGCCCACTGACACATGGTATGAGAGCTTTGAGGAGGGCCAATCACAGCTGCAGGCCCATGGGGCCATTTAAATATTCTGAAGTCACTAATAAATTTAATTGGGAAGGCCAGCTGATTTCAGCAGGCCAGTTGATTTCCATATGAGCTGGCCCTGATGCCCGATGGAAAAATCTTTGCTAAGTTCATCCCTGCCATTAAAAGTTTACCAAGTTTTATCCATATCTCAAATGGTTGTAGAGAGCAAAATCAAAACTGTGATGAACTGATGAGTGGATGGAAATGAACACCTGTACTACTGTGAATTCATTATATATGTATTTTGTGGGGTCCATTTTTTAATGGATTTCATGGTTTGCTACTAATCAAGGGCCCAAGAAACAGTGATCCTTCTTGCAAACAATAGGACCTTCCCCAATCCAATTAACGATGAAAATGTCATTTTACACAAAACTAAACAAGAGTCCCTCAAAGGAACCGATGCTTTTTTGGACAAAAACAACCACAAGGAATTAAAGACCATATTTTCCTTTTAACTGTCCAGCATTGAAACCATATCTGAAATTCTTCAGCAATAACACGATTTACAGATTAGCTGCTGTGGTGTACATATAGGATGTCAGCTAGGCACTATTTTCATTGAGGACAAAGTAGACATAATTTGAAGTCTTTGGTGAAAACTTTGTCACGATGACCATCCATTCAAAAGGTGTAGTGAAAACAAAGTTTTAAGTTTTATGTTTGGAGAGGAGTAGAGATTACTGCTGTGATGGCCATAATAGACATTAAATCTGCACTATTTAAGAAATCTTTTGGTGAAAACCCAACATCAATAAGATTTTCTGTTCAAGTAGAGATGTGATGATGAGATTTTCAAAATAGCTGCCACAGTGACCATACTGGCTGTCAGACTGGCACCATATTCATTTAGGACCAACTAGACATAAAAAGTCTTTCAGCAAAAACTACTATATTGATATTACCATCCATGTAGGTGGAGTGTTCAGATTTTCAAGAGTGTTGACATGGCAGCCATATTGGACATCAGATTGGCACCATATTTAATTAGGACCAACAAGACATCATAAGCAGTCTTTCAATGAAAATGTTCATATCACCATCCATTCAGGAGGAGACGTGATAAAAATTCTCAAGATGGCCAATATAGCGGCAACTGTGAATGTCCGAGCAGCACCATTTTCATCCAGAACCAACTAGACCATGGGATGAATGTGTGTAGTTTCATGGCAATCCTCTAAGTAGTTTAGGAGGAGTAGTAATAACAAACTTGTGCTACACAGTTGGATGTACAACAGACCATCAAATAAGCTCTTATGGTCATAAAATAAAAGAGCTAAAATATTAATACCCAAGACAATAAAAAGGTCTCCATATGCTCTTATTCTTTTGCAAAATGGCAAGAGACATAAACTTAAATTAACACTTTTTCAATCCAACATGAATTATTTAATTTTCAACAAGTTCATATCATTGTTACATCATAAAGTTCAAATACTTTCCCTGCATTTATGAATTCCTTATTTCAATCATGACCCCTATGTTTCTGTACAGGCACATTATATTTTTGATCACAATATAAAGGTTTAGAAATTGAACACAGTATAAATATTCAGAAATTCAATTTAAAGTGATCATCACAACTATGAAGTGCACATAATCTAAAAAAATAATGGTCACTTGATAAATGAATATTAAAAAAATTTATCAATAATCTAGATATACCCACATTTTAATCCTGCATGAAGTTTTTAATCCATTCATGAACACAAATGTATCCAACAGAAAAATAAATCCATGAATACATTGTCTGATGCTGCATAATACAGCTCAACCAATGAAGTATCAGAAAATTTGAACACATTATTAGACACACTGAAAAAAGTATACATTGCAACATAGTGTGAACACATTATTCAGGAGTCCTCAGTGAATTGTATAATGATGAACACTTTGATAAATAAAAAATTTTGTCACATGAACACATTACAATGTCACAAGTAAAAGATGATGTCTAAAAAATATCAGCACACTAACAGTCCTGTGTGGAGAAGAAACAAAAAGAGCTGACAATGCAAAACTGGTGGATACAATATTTATCTTCAATGAATATTGTGCTCCTTTGATTATATTAATCCATGGTGTACAGCTAAAAAAATATATGTACTTTGGCCAGTCAATCCATTTTGCTTCAAATGTTTGCGATCCATCTCACTGTGTGCAGAAAGTGCTATTGTACCTTTTCTTTGGGAATGCATTCCATCTTCACAAATTCAAACAAAGTCATACAGGTATCTCACAACATCAAAATTCACTGTCCTGAAAAAAGCAACGAAATATCTCAATAAAATATTTGAACATCTGCGGAACCAGTCGCCCCTATGAACATTTACAATATTGTGAGTAAAGTCTTTTCAAGCAGGGCAAAATGTATCTTGGTGTCTGGGTGGAGTCATTTTGTGATATCTTAACTAGGCCATGTATAAAGTGTTTATCTGCAGGCAAAAATGACCACACCCTGATAGCAAACAAAGGAGCTGCCAAGAAACACATTTTAATGCTTCATCATGGCCAATGTTGAGATAATGAAATTACAAGGAAGAAAACAAGAATTTCACAGAAATCTCACCTACTATGAATATACCCATCAATTTTATGAGTGTACATGCAATAGTATCAGAAAGGATGAGTTAAATACAAAAATTTATCATAATCACTGATGCATAAAAAGTAAGTCTTTTTGACCTACTTCTGCCTGTGACAAGCAGTACCCTCCGCAATAAAAATTCCCAACAAATTTTGTGACTGCACATACTTTGACCTGTGATGAACAATACTGTCAACAATACATTCATCTAGTTTCATGACTTTACATACCACAGTATCAGCAAATTTAAACTAAATTTGCAGTCTTAACATCAATACCATTAAACATAAGTCATTAAAAACACTGGAGAAAGTGACACCTATGTTTCACCTGTCCTGCACAGGCATGACAAAAAGTACAACTCTATACAGTATGTCATTCATAATACGTGTTGTGATCTAGGAGAATCCAGAACTGAAGCCTCATCCTATTTTTTCAAATTCAATGAAGGTATAAATTATGCTTGGGACAAAAAAAATCATATTCATTACAAATCAATTACCTGGAGATAAACTGAGTAGGTCCCATTCTGCAGTCCATTTGGATGATACATGCAAAATTATATATCATTACATATTTGTTTCAATATTTCTGACTCTGAAACCATGAGGCAGGGGTGGGGGAACTCAGCTCCCCCACCCCCTCCACTCCAATTAGTGTCAAAGAACTGGAATGTTTCCTACAGTAAGTTTGTTGGGTTTTTTTACTGTTAGATAGTTAACATTATGCCCTGGAAATACTTAAAATGCAGAAGCTTCGGGGGGTTCCATCCCACAGATCCCTTGCCCATTCTTTAATTCCCGCCTCCCATTTCACGCATATACAATACAAAATGATATTTTGATATCTGATCTTGGCTACACCTCTGTTCATCATTTGTGTCCCATGCTTTAACAGTTAAAAAGTTTCACAATAAATTAAGGATGGACAGATAGAAATTTTGGGGGGTACCCAGCAGGAAAATGCACAAATGAGTCAGTTTTTACAAAGTCACTTTTCTCCACTCCACTCCTGTTTTGCATGGTTTTCCCTCCTCCATCTCTTACACCCATTTTTATCAACCATAAAACAAGGGGTTTGTTTTGTTTCTTTATTTTATTTACTGCCAGGGGTGGGTGTGTGTGTCTGTCCTGGCAAGATCCAAGTTTTATCTTAAAACCTGGCCATTTTATTACTAACTAATGCATGAGATAGTCTCCATATTTTCAAGGCTTGTAAAATCTTACTTAAAAAAAAAGGTCTGAATTGCATCCTTTGAACAATTCCCTTGAAATTCCATAGCCCTTTCTTGGTCAGATACAACTACTATACTCACCATGGCATGGATAGTATTCCACAAAGGAACCATCCATGGTGCTTTCACATCAACTGAATTAAATCTAAACTTTTGTTCAAAGATTGTAATCATCTGATGATATAGTCATAAATGCTGATATTTTCACTAGCTTTTATTCTGACATCATTTTTTTATACACTGCAAGTAGTACCATATTTAGTCCAAGTGCAAACAATATAAACCTTAACCTACCATCACATAATGCTCTGGCAGATCAGGCTCTATGTTGTGTGTTCTACTCACTGCTCCTTACAATATGCATACACAAAGACCTGCTGGTGTTAATGTACCAGCTGATCTGGGTCTGTGCAGTCTGCAGTTGGACCGATTATAATCAAGTACAAGTGGTGCTTTTATCTAACAGTCATCCCAACCAAATATTACCCAGCAAGATCAAAATGTGGTGGGAATGGAGAGGGGAATTGGTAGGTGTAGTGATCTTTGCACAGTGCAAGCTACCAATCTGTAATCAATGTTAAAAAAAGTGTCATGGAATGAAGGGAACTCTAGGTATTTAGAAAAAATTCATATTTTGCTTTGGGGTCAGGGAAAATGAAAAAGGGCCCAAAGAATCCAAGAGTCAAGAAAAACTGGAATTTTTGTAAATACTGTGATTTTCAGTACAAAGATGCACACTGCTCTCTATTTTCATAGTTTATACATTCTACCTCTATACTCTGCACACATTTTTGTGATGCATAAATTACTCTCTGAAATGCTAACTGCCAAATCCCACATTCATAATGCACATAAGGTGGACCTTAAATTACTCTATGAAATGCGTACTGCCATATCCCACATGCATAATGCACATAAGGTGGACCTAAATTACTCTCTATGAAATGCTCATTGCCAAATCCCACATTCATAATGCACATAAGGTGGACCTTAAATTACTCTATGAAATGCATACTGCCATATCCCACATGCATAATGCACATAAGGTGGACCTAAATTACTCTCTATGAAATGCTCATTGCCAAATCCCACGTTCATAATGCACATAAGGTGGACCCAAATTACTCTCTACAAAATGCTCATTGCCAAATCCCACATTCATAATGCAAATAAGGTGGACATTAAATTACTCTTAATGAAATGCCCATTATCATATCCCACATTCATAATCATTCATAATGCATATAAGTTGGACCTAAATTACTCTATGAAATGCTCATTGCTAAATCCCTCATTCATAATGCAAACAAGGTGGACCTATATTACTCCCTATGAAATGCACACTGCCATTTCAGTTTAATTGTGGATGAAGAAATGTTTTTTTTCTTGACTGGTGAGCTTTCAAGTCAGGATTTACTACTACTACTGCTACTCATCTTCCTCAACATGATAAAAATTAATCAGAATGCATCCAAATTTTTGACCAAATGTCCACAGTCAAGATATAACCTGGAGCAATGGAGGTCTAGGGAGAAAGGAAACTATAGGGTCATATAACATACAAACCATGAATTGAAGTGAAATGAATAAGGGGTTATTTAAATATAAAACAATAGTCCCTCAAAGGGACTGATGCTCTACTAGATAAAATGAATTTACTGGAACCAGGGTATGTCCATTTCTTCTGTACTTTTATTTTTATAACTGTTGAGTACTGAAACAGCTTATGATACTATTTAAAAGTTCCAATATGCTAAATTTTTGATGACAAAAATATTTTCATAGTTGTTCTAGAACCATGTTCACAAGACACCTCCAAGTGCATTACAACATTGTTTGTCATGGTCTTTAACCTTGAACCTGATAACACGGATAGAAGATTGTGTAATTAATTGTCTTGATAATGTCAAGACATATCCACCTGCTAAGTTTGATTAAATTTAAAATAATAAATGTTTGGGAGAAAAAAATGAAGTTATTAAACTGGCATCATTCTAATTATTCTTCAAATATATCCACATAATGGGTTGATAAAAATCCACTCATACATTGTGTTATCAAAAGCCATCTAAAAACCCGAGTCAAAGACTTTGACCTTAAACTGTTTGATTATCAACTTCTTTATTGGAATGAAACTCAATACAAGTCACAAAAGTGCAGATGTTTGTTGGTCAGATCTAGTCTGTTTTCAATCAGAGTCAATGAAGTGTTATAGTGCAAATACCCTGTTACTACTTCCATTTTTGCAAGAGGAGAAGCAATAAGATTTTAAACATGCCCATAATAGCACCATGTTGGTCAGAAGAGCACCATTTTCATTTAAAACCAGTTAAATTGCTCTCCAGTGCACTTGTAAAACCACATGTTGATATCTGTCTAGAAAAAGTAGTCACATAAAGACTTTCTCAATGGCCCTCAAGGCAGCCATAAAGGAGTTTGGATCAAAAACAAAGAGTTTTTTTCTTTTTTAATTTTGCCAGTGTGGCAATTCAGAAACAGGAGCTGTAATGAGTCTGCTCATATTTTGGAAGTTTAAAATGATTTTCATTTAGGACCAATTACATATGGCAAGAAGTGTTTAAGCGAAAACCGTATCTCAATATGACCTTATCTTCATGAGCAGAAATGATTCAAAAAAAAAATAAAGATAGCTGCTATGGCCATCATATTGCCAGCCTGACCAGCACCATTTGAAACATCAACTACATACCATAAGAAGTCTTTAAGTGAACACTTACTGCCTATATGCTATCTATACAGGAGAAAAAGCTACATCAAGATTTTAAAAATATCTACAAACGTTGTAGTGGAGGTCCAGATTGGGCCCATTTTCATTACTGATGAAGAACATATCACAAGAAATATTTTTGGGAAAAATTCACTACATGTGTTCATACACAACCATGGTTTATTATTATTATTATTATTATTATTATTATTAATTATTATCATTATTATTATTATTATAATTTTTATACTTGCTTGGATGCTTGGGTAAGAATTTGAATCCTCAAACTTTATTGCAATTTGTAATGTGTCGAATTTTGAAGTACTGAATCTTCAAGTTGAATAAATTGTGCATTAAAATTTTATCATAGTCAAGCCAGAAAAGTCTTTGAGAAAGGTCACTTTGATATTTCCTTTATTTCATCTCTGAAGAATAAAAGGACCTACCTTAAGGTTCAGTAGAATTGACCGTAATGCTATCATGGGAAAGTACAGTAGGGTTACCAGCCATAACCGAGGTAGAGAACTTCATGTCAAATAATTGATCTTCAAAGGAAAGTTGATTCCATTGTATTCTTGGCTGTCAAAATCTGATGAAAGACATGATTATTTTGGGGAAAATTTAGGAACAGTTGCTTTCGATTGGTCAGTTAAAATTAAGGCGTACACTTTGAAAGTTATGGGAGTTTAAATTTACCGATCTTAGTCAAAATTATTTAGTCAGAAATTTGCCTTGTGAGAAGACAAAAAGGTCAGACTCCGGTGGAAAACCTATGTATAGAGTTTTCCCTCATTAACAAGTAAAGAGGCCAAATAGCTGTCTTGAAAGGAAAAGACAGGCTATAGTGCCAGGATGCACTGTTTGTGTGGAAAAGAAACAGCATTAAGGTACGCAATTTTAATTTTCATGTTATTTTCTATTTTATTTGTTTGGTTTTAAGCAAATGTCTTGGATATTGCACATGATCCATGCTATGTATCGTTTATTCAATTTCATAGAAACCTGCTGATATGCTAGAGTTGTTATGCAATTTACTTCTTTAATTTTACAGTTATTAGTTCATTGATAGAACTGAGGGATTGCATGTAATCCACATATTCAAATGTGTAGTATTTCATAGGGATTTATGATGTAATCCAAATATTCAAATGTGTAGTATTTCATAGGGATTTATGAATTAATCCAAATATTCAAATGTGTAGAATATCTTATGGTTATATGAATTAATTTCCTTTGTCTGTAGGATGATACTGTTTATTGTGAGTTAATGATAATTGCATATTTATATATGATTTTGTAATGCTTAAATGATCTTGCAGGTTATTGGCTACTGTAAGCTAGAATTTAGTGAATCTTATGCAACAGTAATTGAGCATTTATCTTATTGAGTGGAATTAACTAGTTAGAGTAAGAAGACATATAGTAGCGTATGCAGATATTTATGGCAGTATTGTTGTTAATTTCTAGTCAATCGCCATGGGGAGCAAGGGCGATGAACTGTTTAATTAAGGTCAGACTTGGTATTTTGCTATGGTCATTTGTAACTATAGATAACGATTGTACCTTACCTCAAATACAGTAAGTTTGTAAGGACCATTAATCGTTAAGCTCATCTTATGTCAGAATTTATGTAGTGTGGATAGCTATTTATGTTTCTGAATAACAAAAGTAAGAGAATGTTATATATACAGATAGATGGTGATACATACAGAGCTTTAGCCATAATCTTGTCATTTAATGGAACAGCTTTCTATATCCCTCCCCGAGAACCCAATGAGAACAGTCCAAGAGGGAAGTCCACAAATAGAGAGTTCAGAATAGAAGGGTCAGAGGAAGAACCAAGCATACACGCTAGACGTGGAATACACAAAGTCAACAGAGGAACAACATTAGGTGATGCAAATCGGGCGTGGGCACTGTACTCTTTTCACCACTCGTTACTATGATGAATGAATCTGTAAATTGAACACTGCTATTAAATTCCATTAATGTAAATCTGTTGGATTGAAATTGCAATGTTAGTTTGTGTATTAATTAATTAAAATTTATTTTATTTTTATTGTTTAAGGGGGATCATATTTGTTTATTTCTTCTCAATAGTCTTGCTCAGTTCTCTGTTAATGTTCTATCTATCCATTCACACTGGGCAATAACATCGAGGGAGGTCATCCTCTAGATAACGATCACCAAATCAATTAACAGAGGAGCACAACCACACAAACCCCTTTACACAATTGTTCCCCTTACATTGTTGCTAGCCAGTGTCTGACCTTTGCAAAATGTATATGACCCCTATAATACATACTCTCTGAACTGATGATTCTACATTTACTTTGTAATCTGGATTTTATCTCATTAATCTTTTTTTGTGCTTAACATAGGACTGATATATTAAATTTACTGACACGGTGAGAATTTCAAAGTTTTGGGATAGGATTTCAGCTGCACAGTTGGTGCTTTAAAGCTTGTACCATGTAATGACAGATGAAGAACTGAGGTATTTATGGGATTCCAAAAAGGGTACTACACTATGGGGTCTGCAGCTGTGATTTTCTTATCATAATGTGAATCTGACCTGCACTTATAATTTTTTTCCACAATATTTCTCCCATGATGAGGAATGGGGCTTGTCATCAGACAAAAGCTTTCTTGAATAGAAATGTACCATATATACTCACTTATAAGTCGACTCAAACTGCAAACAACAAAGATCCTGATTTGCCATAGCACAATGCACCTGCAGATCAGAGTCTATGTTGTTTGTTCTACTGATTAATCCTAATAAACTATACAGACCCAGACCTGCCAGCACACTGTGTGACAGCAGATCTGAGTCTGTGCAGTTTACAGTTGGACTCATCTTATAAGTGAGTATATATGGTACCTCATTTTTGTAAAAGAGGGCGATGTACTTATCAGCATGGATGTATGGGCTCTTCATGGTAGAACTGGCATGTCTGTTAAATTGCTTTATAAAATGATTTGATATAGTACACAGCTGATGCAGGCAATTACGGACTTGTGCAAAAATGAATTCTAACACCTCCCCCCAATTAATGGTTCAAGGATGCAGAACAGAGTGATGCACATTCATGCACTTTTAAAATGGAGACAACCTTTTTGCCCTGTAACACATCCCACGATTATGTTCAATCTGTGTAGGTCTTGGACTTTTTTTCAAAAGTGTAGTCATATCAAGAATCTAACTCTGTATTTTAAAGATTTTACCTTTCTTGGCATTTTTTGTTGTCCTGTATGCTTTTTTTAAAAGGGAAGGGGCAGGGATACCTAAACTTACATGGCACTCTGTAGCTAGGATTATGCTGATATGCTCTTAAACCTTAATGATAAATATCAGAGCTTCCAAAATTGTCTGAACCTGACAGTCTACAATCTCCACCTTTTATTTTCAGCTACTTTTGTGTTCTGCAGCAAATGTATGTTTTAGTGTCTTATGCCACAATCATGAAAACTCACCTTAGTTTAAAGTTCAGTTCATTAAAACGACTATTAATGTCTAATGAATGCCTTCTTCATTTGAAACATTGCATGCATAACTATATGCCACAGTCAAATGTGGCTCAACTGAAAGATTTTCTTTGAAATGATCAGGAGCCCTTTGCAACTCGAGTTGTTACCTAGTCCATCAGCTTCTGCCCTATACTAAATATTATGAATTTTTAAACTAACTTCAAAGAAATAAAATTATGATAAAACTATCCATAGAGAATTGGTCATAGAAACTGATGCAAGGCTGAGTGAATGCCAATGCCCAATGTCAGAGAAAAGGGAAATTCTGGGGTCAGGCAATTACAAATTTTTCTTAAAGGGCTTGTCTCAGGCAAGTTAGTGTAAAAAATGCAAAAAAGCAAACATTCCCAATTCATTCATGGCTGGCATGCAAAATAATCACTTAGTTAAATCAGTTCCTTTCACAACTCCATTACTCCAGTAAATGAGACAACATTTAAATGAAGCAACCAATAAGCCTATCAATTACCACCAGAGCTCCACAGAACATCTCACATGTGAACTAACCAGTATCACACACTGACTGAAACTCTGTGGTGTATAGCCCATTTACTGTCCTTGACTGTCTGTAACATTTCAACATTCACCAAATTTTGAATTTTCTATTATGATCTTATGATGACTTGATGATTATTATTTATTCTTGGACTTAACATATGTACTCACTGAAAGTCCAACTGCAAACTGCACAGACCTAGATCTGCTGTTGCATAATGCACCTGCAGATCTGGGTATGTGCAGTTTTTGAGGAATAGTCAGAAAAATAAACAAGACAGACCCTAATCTGCAGGCACATTATGATATGGCAGATGAGGATCTTTGTTGTTTGCAGTTTGACTTGACTTATAAGCGAATATATATGGCAGTAATGGCTAATTATCATTCATTAAGTTTTAATGATGTTGTATCATTAAGTTTTAATGATGTTGTATCATTAAGTTTTAATGATGTTGTTAGAGCTCTCCCTCTATAACTCATCTGCAACAAGGTTCCTAAACATCAACCACAGCATCAGCAATGGCATGAGATAGTGAGGGTCACCCTGACAGTGCAAGGCAATACAAGCAACTTTCATTGATTCATGACAATTATAATCTCCCTTGTACTACAAAAACATTCATATAATGGATTTTACTATCAATGGATTCTAGATCCTAAAAAGTACAATAAAAAGCTCATAAATTGAAGAAGTCTTTTCTTTTAAATCCAGGTGACATGCAATACCAACAAATCTGAGGGCCAGCAAAATTTATAAAAGTTTATATCAGCCTCATTTATTACTGTTTTCATGACTATTTAGTTATAAATGTCATGTGACACAGCTGTTTAACATTGTTGCAAGTCACAGGTAATAATCTGCTTCACTCTTTCATCACCTGTGCAGATTTCCTCATTTCACATGAATATTCACTAACCTGTTTAACCAATCACCGCTAATGAAAGTATATTTTTCTTGCCATTGTGACCCAAGAAGACCTTTCATGCTATCTGAATAAGCCAATCAAAGATTTTCTTTCAAAAACAATCATTTTATCAATCAATAAAACTGGCACTTTCATTAACGTGTAGGAGATTGTTACATTGTGTTGTTTTGTTACAATATGTTGTAGATGGTATATTTTTATTTATGCATGCTGGTGAAAAAAGGTGACCACAGGTGATAAGGGAGTAAAGTGGATTATCACTCTTGGCTTGTGACAATTGCTGTTTGGGTGCTTTTTTTGTTCTAACAATAGAGAATATGAGTGTGTGTGTGTTTGTGTGTGTGTGTGTGGATACAGAAGGGAGGTAGACTGGCAAAGAATGGGACCATTTCAATTCAGTGCTGAAAATAAGTGCATGCAGAGCTTCAATGTATGGCTACTGGCATACGAGTGTGCAGAAATGTTCATACATCAAGATGACAACCAAAACACAATGCTGCACTCAGTTGTGCATTTCATGCATCAGAAAGAGAATCTACTAATAACTGATAGAACTCATTTTGTTACAAGAACTGAGCAGATGGCTTAAAAAATTGAAAGGAGTTATTTCTTTGAATAACAAGCTACCAGTAGTTGTGAATAGGTATATGATTTCTGATCATTTCAATGACTCGATACATTTTTATTAAAAGTGTAAAAGATGGATCATGAAAGTGTAATAGAAATATTGGACATACTCTTTCTTACAAGTCTGTCTATGTGTGAATTCTGAAGGCATGATTTGTGGACACTGTCCACAGTGTTGATATATGCACTGTTGAAATATACATATCTTGAGAAAGCATTAAATTAATAAAATAATCATAGAATATAGGTTGTAAATAAAACAAAGCTCACCACATTTCATGCATCTTTCATGATATTTATATAAGATGCCTTAAGACAAGAAACTGTCATAAATCTTTGCTGCTTCAATGATCCCTCGATTAATATCCGCAATTGTTTATATTTAGACTACATCTTAGACGAGTTTACGCTTGAAATTAAAAATGTGATGGCTGCCACAACATTTCCAATGAATTCTTTTTGTCTTCTCCTGAAGGTCTTATAATCTTTTTGCGAATACATAAACAGGGATGGTCCTGGCTTTCAAAAAGTTGTCACCAAAAAAAATCACCAACCTCAATATTTTGTCGCCAATTTTCAAAAAATGTCGCCACCACAAGTAGCGAATATTTTTCCAAGTCTGTTAATGTAAACTGCAATGAAAATTGAAAAAAAAATTGGATAGTTATTACTTTATTGACAACAAGCAATACAGCCATAATATTACAAAATAAATCATTACATGACTGTTTTACACTACTTCCATGGTCTTTGCATCCCGTATCACCGTTAGTGCATAGGTATGGCTGTTGTCACCTGAAATAAATACATTATCAAATGTAAAATATCTACTTTCCTGATCTCTCTCTCTCTCTCTCTCATTTTTTTAACAGAAACATCCGGTATTAAAGCAAATCTGTATTATGTATATTATTTTCCAAATAATAGTTTTGTAAGGAACTTAAGCTAATGACATTTTAGTACTAAAACTCTATGATCGTACTTTGCAATGTAAGATAAGTGACGTATAATGCGACCATCGATTTCATGCATTTAGAAATTAAATGCCCCCCTCCCCCTTTTTTTATGGCTAGCTTCACAAAGTACATCTCCATCAACCAGGAGTTCAGAAATTTATTTTTGCCGCGCTTTACATGCTTTGCTTTTAGTGAATTGCTTCCTAAATCCCAAGAATGATCACTGAATGCTGTAGATTTTTTCTCGATAAGCAAACTAGGATCTCTATTCCCACCAATGAAACTTACACGAGTCAACACCTGGCATTAATGTACCATATATATAAGCATTAATTACCATCATGAAATTAAAAGAAGGAATGAAGAAACATATTACGGAGCATATGTGCCCCCAAAAAACTAATTCAGAATAAATATTTTGTTTAGTAAGCAGTGTTGTAGGTCTATATGAGTTAACAATAAGGAAATAAGGTGGGATATAAAATGTGGGAAATTTTTACCACATGTATGGTAGCTTGAGACCACATTTGAACTGTTAACATAAATTCACACCCATTTTTAGGCATTGCTAGTTATAACAAAAATGGGCATTGTTTATTTGTCAATCAATTGCTGGTGCTTTTACTCACTGTAGAACAGGCAGTTTCTTTTGAAGTATGTCGAAGAGGCTTGAGTCTAACCTTCATTTATTGTGCAGTTTCGGCACAGCTGACCAGACTATCAAATGGGGCACGTGTGGGGGGTGGGGGTGTGTGAATAACGCACTCCACAGGGAGAAACGGTGTGTCCTTTGAGAATTTCACCTGTATTGAACCCGAAAAATCGGTTAATATTTAGTGAAGACAATGCTTAAATATGCCACAAAAAAATTCCCGATGGTAGGTCCCCATCTGCATGTTTTCGGATTCAATCTCCCAGCTTGGTTTGTGAAAAGATTTATTTTTTGCATGACATGCTAGAATAATTGTATGGTATTAAATAAATTTATTCAGCGACTATTTGAATTCTTTGGAAATCTTTCTGCACTTTTGAAACTTAAACACAGAAGGGGCATTTTTCGTTGGAACATATTCGGATTTCTTGGAACTATTGGAATTGAAAGGACTTTTAGGAAATAGGAATTCATTCACTATGCTGTAAGTGAATTTAATTCTTTCACTCCTGTATTTTGAGAAATAAATTATTTTCAATTACGCAAAACTTGTTTGTTTTGCTATTTCTTGTTGCGTAGTTAAGTCCCTGGAGTTGTAACACGGGATTTGATGGCAAAAGTAAAAGATAAATGAACAAAATTAACAGATATTACTTACCCCGCCTGGATTCATGTTTGATGAGACACTCCTTCTTCAAAATATCACAGCCAGTTGTAAATGAATGGACGCCTTGTGCCTTGATACATGTATCACGGAACATCTGCTTTAACTTTGTATCATATCTCAGCCACGGACGTTCAAGTTTCCAGCTGTCGAGAAATTTTCTGGAACTTTTGACCCGTTCATCATGATGTGGTATTGCACTTGAAGCATTACTACCATCACTACATGTAGATGATGTTGGACTGTCAGGTATAACATCAGGTTCAGTGACTGTAATGTGTGATGAATTTGCATGAAATCCAAAATGCTGTTAATTTTGTTAACTTACTCTTAGGATGAGACGATGAACACGCAACGTCTAACTTACGTTTACCCATGATAAAGTTGCACTTGTGACAGTATATAATTCTGATTGAGATTTTTTCCATTTGCTTTGTATTTATACACAGCAATCGGTACTTCAAAGGTAATCAGTTTTCTCTGAAGTTTCAGCAAAACTATTTTATTGGTATATTTAAAATAAACAACAGAAGGATTAGCCGTCGTTCAATTATTTGTAGTTGTTTCTGTTCGTGTCTTCAGAGGTCGGTCGATTGTAGGTATAGTCCGGTAGCATGATTGAGTGTATCACATCATATAGTACTTGGGCCAGATGTCAACATAAGTGGATTATGATGTAATAATGCACTGTAAAGATGGGTTTGTCAGTACGAACAAAGGATTTGTTTATGTAACAGATAGATTCCAGTGCATTGTGTATCCAAGTTTGTGGCTTCCTTTCGTGGTCCCTTCGAATTTCTCCACTCCAAATCCATGATTGTATGTACAAATTAAAGAGCCAAAAAGGCTGTCGCCAAAAAAATCGCCAGATGATATATTTTGTAGCCAATAAGGGAAAAAAAATGGCAATTTGCGACATTGGCGAAGCCCAGGACGATCCCTGCATAAAGAAATGGTTGTGCATTTCTTGCATCTGAAAGATCATCTACTAATATTAGATAGAACTCATTTTGTCACAAGAACTAAGCAGATGGCTTAATTGATAGGAATTATTTTATACGAATAACAATTAGTAGTTGTAAAGAGGGTGCACAATTTCCCATGATTTGAATGACTCAAAATTGTTTTGATTAAAAGTAAAGATGAACAAGGACAGTGAAAATGTAATTGAAATAGGTTATATTTTAATTAGCTGGACATACTCTTTCTTACAAATTTGTCTCTGTGAATTCTGAAAGCTTGGCTGGTGGACACTGTGTTCACTGTGTTGATACATTGTTTAAATATATCTTGAGAAAGCACTAAATGAACAAAATAGTCATATGAATGGTGTGTTGATTTCTGTAGTCTGCAGTTTCACTGTACTGGTTTGATTTATGGTGTAGAGCAGTAATATCAAAATCAAATATAATGAAGAATTAAGAAACTTTTCAGGAAATAATCTTTGTATCAAGTCTGTGTGAATTATAAAAGCACGGTTTGTGTCCAGTGTTGAGACATACACTGTTGAAAGTTATGTATGGGGAAAGCATTAAATGAATAAAATAGTCATATAAACGGTATACTGATTTCTAAAGTTTGAAGTTACACAGTACTGATTTTATTGAAATGTGCAGAAAGAAAAGAAAAAAGTTAATCTTTGCTCCAAGTGGTGAGGGCAATGATATGGATGAACACGAAGATCTTCAGCATGAAAATGATATACATACTGAAATACAACAATTAGGCAAGCACATGTATTTTTATTGCAATTCATTTTCAGATATCTTAGAGAGACTTTCCTTTGCAGTTGATAGCATTAACATTACTATAATTATTCGTGTTCATCACATTTCAGGACAAAGAAAGCTAGATGACAAAAATGAGTTCTCTGGACAAAGGATGAAAATGCTGCAATACAGAGTCAGTTTGAAACGTTTTTCAGACTTCTGAAAAGTACGAGGGAAAAAGAACTGTGAGATGACTTTGGGGATAGAATAAGTCATTAGAAATGCAGACTGGACAACAATTAAATACTGTGTTTACAACACCATACACAGATTGAGAAAAACAAACACATAATGGTCAAAACAATCATTATAACATATTTGGTTTGTAAACATTTGGATAGGCTAAAATGTAACAAATAATTATGCCTTTCACATACAAAGAACATTTTCTACATCAAGAAAAGTTTAAAATGATGGTTGGCATTCATACAAAATCAATTTCAAACATAATACAATGGCAATATTTAAAGGAGATAATGGGAGAAAAGAAGAAAAAGTAGAAAAGAAAAGGACCCACAACCTACGCCATTTATTCAGGAAATGATACAATAATTTTTGTGATCAAACTGTTTGGTGGTTTCAAAATAGTTTTTAGCTGCTGGTTACCTTAAGATTTACTTTTCATAATAAATCCAAAATTGAATTCATTTGGTTCAGTTCGAGTAATAATTTGTCTCTGATTAACTAACCTGCAGCATGAAAAGAAATAATAAACATATTATATTTAATGATTCTAATGTGAAAGGAAATATTTTGAGTTGAGTCACATTTCATACATGGTGTGCTGATAAACATGAGAAAATAATAACTCTGTAAATTTTTAGAGTGAGAAATGGGCTGTTTTGTCTTAAAATTATGGCTGAATGTTTTAGAAGTAGGATGTAGCTACATGAGAAGAAATTGTTTTTAGAAAACATATTGATACATTTACAAGGATAAAAACGTGTACAAATTATCTGTAATATGTTGCAGAAACTTCCTGTTACAGAATATTTCAGCTGCCAGTGACACACTAATGCCAGAAATAACTAGACCTGGCACTTCAATATGTGGCCAGTTTCACCTGCTAATTCTGTTTAAATGTTTTATCATAAATGATGCATTTACAATCGGCAAATACCTACTGTGGTAAAAGAAACGAGTTTCTTAATATGTGCAGACACGGGCGCCTGCATATTGGGGCAAGAGGGGGCACTCCCCCTCCCCAGATTTCATCTCTAAACATGTTTTGACCTAAACCTAATATCTGACCACACATGAAAATAATTCTTTGTGCATCCCTGTGTGCAGATGATGCTCCTTAACAGAAAGGAATTAATTTGTATGTAATCATGGCCTTTTTCTATTTTCATACATTTATCGAATAAATCTTCATACAGAAATTCTGCGTTGTTTCTGAGTGTTTATCCTAATATATTGTTTTCAGATATACATGTTTATGTTTATCTAACTCATTTGTGAGGTGCAATAAGGTATGAGTTGACCATTTCATAAATGGAAAATCACTTAATAACAGGTAGTGCATGAATTGGTACATGTTGCCCTCATAAAGAGTGAGAACAAATGAATCGTGTGACTATACAAGCAATACAACAAAACTATATTCAATATGCAGTTGTTGTGAGATGAAAACTGTGAGGGGGTAACTAAATAAAGGACATAGTAGTATCATTATGGAGGTTTTGGATATTGATCACTTTTCTGGGTCGATGCTTCTATTCCCATGACTTTTACTCATTTTAGCAACCTGTGGACTATTATCATTAATAATTCATGAATATGAAGTGGTTCAACCAGGAGTCATACAGTGACCATCAAAACTGTCATTTCACTGCACTTACAATCTTGACTGTAATCCACATGCCATTTCCAGATTTGCAATTAGTAAATCAGACAGTCATTGTTGAGTGGCCTCACTAATGATTTTACCAACTGCAGCCTGCATTATTTATGTTGATGGTAGCACAACTGCTTTTAATCTTGCCTGAAACACTGATCGCCGTAAAAGTGGTTGAGCCACGATGACAATCAGGAAAGTACTTTTGGCACACCTGTGAACATTCCACAAAAAAACATCACACAGTTCAGTAACATACTATGTTACATAAAGGGGTTTACTTGCCCAAGCTATATATGTCAATGTACGACTGTCATTATATTAAATATCAGGTTGATCTCTAATGTACAGCTATATCGTCAATGTTTGTTTCACCACCACAACATGCCCATCTTGATCCACAAGGGTAAAAGTATCAAATTATTATTATGAAATGGAAGAAACACAAGTACTGTGGGTGTAATTGTCAGCAAATCACTTGGTTCCACAGTTGATGAAAACCCAAACAGCATATAACCCAGGTGGGCTATGCCTGCTGTTTCAGACTTGCTTTCATAACTACCACTACCAGTGTCACATGTTAAATCGGTCTGACTCATTGAGGTAATTCTGACGTCATATGTGATATGATATGGAGTCCCTATAGATCATGCACGTAATAATTGTCCATTTTCTGGAATAGCATTAGGTTAATCAAAAACTGTTCTCAAAGACTATTGTTCGATGTTAACCAAATATTGTGGAGATTCTATTATGATGATGGATATATTTTAGAATCTTTACTGGTCAACACTGAAATTCTTCATCACTGATTCAGGTAATGACGTATGCTCCTGTATGAAGTTCTACCATGCCCAAAGATGATCCACCATCTTGTGAAAATATAGATGTGTTGTTTCTGAGCAGACCACCAAAGATGGCATTGTCCAGAATTCCTTCAAATAATTTATAAAAGTTCCATAATAATATTATAGTCCAAATAATGAGCACTTTTTATTTCCACTGAACAGTCCAAACAAATGTTTTTAGTCTCGAATAAAATCTAAGAACAACATAAAACTCGTCGGCTAACTTACAACAGGAACACAATAAGTGTGAATGACTCCAAAAATCGGAATGTATTTGATTGCTTAATTTTCTCCTTATATAAACCATATATTGTGACTATACTTGGCAATAGACCCCACATGACAGCATACACAATTGACTTTGCATTGAATTAAGAATTTTCACTGGACCTCTCACAACCAATGCGCAGCTATAGAATTATTCAGGAAATGTAGAAATCCCATCAGTCACTGAGAAACTACGCCATTTTAAGTCTTATTATTAAAACAGGTTTAGAATCTAAAATTTGGACATCATGGTAGACTTTGTTTGTTCGAGTTGGAACATCTGGGAACAAGTGCTCATACTAACATATTAGCTGCTTTAACTTATTCTTCCCCTTTGTCTGTAGATGTGAAAGTTTATTATCCAGATTTTCTAATATTTCAGAATTTTGAAGACCAATTGAACCAAAGTCATTATATTCCAGTTGTATGTCAGCATTTATATCATCATTATGTGGGACAGGAACAACTAAATTTACTGAATGATTTACAAAGCATATGTCAATCAACATATTCCTTTAACTGATTGATATGGCAGAGTTGTTTCCCTTTCCACCTCCCAGGAGTATCAATGATATAATTTAAATAAATTACTTTCTGTTTCACTGTATAGAAACCATAATACCAGCCTGAAGAGGACTCTGAGGTATGGCCAAGAGAGCTATAACTTTATCACCAGGTTTAAAAGTACTTTTCTTTATAGTTTTGTCATACCTCAATTTCATTTGTGATTGGGTAGACTGAAGATTATTTTTTGCCATGTTACAAGCTTTCAATAGTTTGTATTTAAAATCAGAGACACAGTCAATTAAATTGATCTCTTATTCTTCTGTTAAATGAAGTTTTTCTTTCATCAACTTCAATGGTCCACATAGTGTGTCCTAAAACAAGTTCGAAAGGACTAAATCCAAGGGACTCTTGAAGTGACTCTCTAACAGCAAGCAACAATTAGTGAACACCTTTGTCCCAATCTTTTCTGGTACCAAGGAAATATGACCTTATCATATTGTTTAAAATCTGATGAAATCTTTCCAATGCCCCCTGGCTTCAGGGTCATACACAGGATTTGAACTGTTGAATACCTAATTCATGCATAGCTTTTTGAAAGGTGCATGACATAAAATTAGAACTGTGGTCAAATTGGATGGACATACAAAGGCCAAAAGGTGTAAAAAAGTTTATTAAGGCTTTGACTAAGGTTTAGTCTTAATATTCCACAAAGGAATCATTTCCGGAAACCTTGTTGGCCCACACATGATGGTCAACAAGTATTGATTGCCTGACTTGGTCTTAGGTAAAGGACCTATACAATCCATTATTCTACTAAATGGTTGATCAAATGCACGAATTGGTTGTAAATTAGCTTTAGGTATCTTTTGGTTAGGTTTGCCTACCATTTGACAAGTGTGACAAGATCTACAGTAGTTAGAAACAACACTCCTGATTTTAGGCCAAAAAACATGATGTAAGATGTTGTGATAGGTTTTAATGACTCCCAGTTGACCAGCAAAGGGAGTTTCATGGACTAAACTTGGAATCTCCTGACTTAGCTATTACAATATGATACCTAACTGACCACTCGTCATCAGCATGTAATTGGGTGGTCTAAATTTTCTCATAAGGACCCCATTTTTAAAAAAAAATTAGCAAGTTGTTACCTCTGTGGAGTCAGATTTGCTAACCGCCCTCTGAATCAAACAAGAGTTTCCAGGATCTTTTTCCCGTTCAATGACAAGTGATTGTTGTTTGTCACCCGCTTAGATGTAAGAGAATGAGTGGTTAAAAGAGGATCACAATGAACAATACCTTTGGATTGATCAATAACAGGAGCAAATGTGACCTCATCAAAAGCCTGACCACTTTGTGTGGCAGCCAAAGGAATAGTTTCCTGATCAACTTCATTCTCAAGCGCTCTTTTTGCCATACCTCTAGTAAATACACAAGCTGGGTATAAATCAGTGATTTCATTTTTAATAGGATCAAATATTTTGATCCAAACAAGCCTAGTCAGTTACAACTGGATTAGCCACAACCTTATCTTCATTTTAAGTCACTGCCTTGCAATAAATGAACACCTTCAATGGGTAAGGAATTCACAGCACTAACAGTCACTGGCCCTGAAACAAAGTCTGATGTTAAATTAACATTATGGAGAGGAATCTGACGAAAACTGCACTCTCCTCCCTGAACAAGAACACTTTCAGAAGAAGAAGACTTCTCCGACAAAGGTAAATACCTAACAATAAAAGACTGAGAAGCTCTTGTATTGCTTCATATTTTAATAGGTATTGGTTGAATCCTCAATAAGTGATACAGAACCCTTTGATATGAATGGTTCATAATTCTCCATAACAGAATCAGACTGGGGTTTGTTTGACCCAACAAATACACTGTTTCCAATGCATGAACATGACCTTGACCAATGAGAAACAATATCATTTGGTACTGCTCTGTCTTTATTCTGTTGCTTATTTTTTTCGGTTATTTTTCAAAATGTGAAAAATATTGATTTACATCGTGTTCCTTATTAGGAGATACTAATCGAATATTTTGTGTAAAATCAAAAAATGAACCGTCATGAGTGGGATGCTTCATGCTTGTCAGTTCTATTTATTTTACTAATCAAACTCAAAGCACTTTTGTCCAAAAATATTCTTCTGTACCAAATACTGAACCAAAAGATTTTTTATTTCTTATTTTAACAAAGATGGCTTTGTCTCTGAAATATCATATTGTCTGGCAATTTGGAGCAATTTGTCCTATTTTAAGGACTCTAAACGTTCATGGCTAGGATTTAATATAAAGTTCTCCACTTTAGTTGACATTGTGAAAGCTTGTTGTTGTTGTTGTAGGGCTTAACACCATTTTCAGCACATGATAGGCTATACATGGTGGTCAGTATTAATGGTGGAGGAACAACCTGGGAAAACCCCGGAAAGAACCACTGACCCACAAGAACCTACTGGCAAGCTTTCTCACATACCCACATTGGCCAAATCCGAGACTCAAACCCATGCAGACAGAGGTGAGATGGCAGTGATCCGTAACAAAGAGCACTTTAGACCACTTGGCCACTCTGGGTTCCATGAAAGCTTGTTGGTTTCACTATGTAAAATCAAAAATATTAGGGACTAATATAATTCCGAAATTAAATGAATTTAAATTAAATGAATTTAAAGTTCAAAACAATTTCAATTTCTCTGAGATTAGAATCCCAGACAAGCCCCCAACTTTCTGTTATGACTTATGGTCACAAACTTAAGTAACAGAAAAGAAGCAAAGCCAACAAGTTTTATAAGACTTAACAAACAATTTAATAATTAAAGTTATAAATGAACTATGTGAGAGGAGTTTACCAGGATTATGAAATGATTCAAAACTAGTCCCTATAAAGGTCTATGAAAGTCCTAAATGAATTAAAAGTTCCTTATAAATTTCAACACCAGAAATGTACTTGTCCTCCAAGAACCTGTACGTCCAGATGGTGTTTTCCAGAATTCCTTCAAATAATTTAAAACAGTTCCAGATTGACATTATTACAGTCCAAATAGTGAACACTTACTATTTCCACTAAACAGTCCAAAGAAATATTTTTACTCTCGAATAAAATCTAATATAAAACATGTCTACTGACTTGCAACAGGAACACAATAAGTGCAAGTGACTCTAAAAATCGGAAAGAATCTGATTGCTTAAGTTTTTCCTTATATAAACTGTATATTGCAACTGTACTTCGCAACAGACCCCATGTGACAGCATACACATTGATTTTATGTTGAATTAAGAATATTCACGTGACCTCTCGCAACCAGTGAGAAACTACAGAATTATTTTGGAAACCTAGAAATCCCATCAGTCGCTGAGAAACTATGCCATAGGTGCCATTTTAAGTCTTATTATTAAGATTGTTATTAATAATTGTCAACACATATGTAAACACCTATTTATAAATCCTATGCAATTTGCATTCTAAACAGAGCCAAGTTACGTACACAAATAATAACAAAATATATTCTATATGGTTTACAACTTTCGAAAATTAAATGCAATCATGTTCCAGGAGTTACAAAAATACAGATATACGTAACAATTGCAATACAACAAAAGGCTGTTGGCCCACCTCCACATTCCAGGCTACTGGCACAATTAGCACACTCGAGACTACAGGCACATCAACACATTCAGTGTTGGAACCTGTTTGGAATGCCACTGGAATTTAATTGGGAGTCAATTCATTTGTACTTGTGACAAAAAATTTTGTGTGGGATTAAATTCACAATCCTAAGGGTTTGGTATTTTTTTGTTTTCTTTAAAATTCACTTTTTATTCTAAGGAAATAAATCATTGGTTGAATTTTTTTAAAAAAAAACTTGTTAGTTTATGCTCTTTCCTCTTACTTCGCTTAAAACAATAGATTCGTAACAGAAAATTGGAGGTGCGTACATGGGATAGGAATTTCTCTAAAATATTTCGGAAAACTTTCTTTAGGATTTTTTTTTATTCCTTGGTTTTATTATGTCATATATTTTAGAAATCTTTATTAACACCAGCTAGCTTTTGCAAAGTCATCTCAAGTGGATAATTTTACTTAAAATTCTACACTGGAACAGTTAGAGTCCTTGAAAAAAGTATGAATTGCTACAGCTTGCCAGGCAATATGATCTTTCTGATGTGAAGGCTTCTTTAACAAAGCAAGAAATAAAAAAAAATATTTTGGTCCAATATTTGGTGGAAAAGAATTTGGTTGATAAAAGTGCTTTGGGGTTGATTAGCAAAGTCAATTTCTGAAATGAAAATCACAAAAATCAAATTAAAACACAAGATAGAAAGAGAGTTAAGAAAGCTTCAGCTTCAAAAAGAAAAAGAAGAGAGACAAATGAAATTAAAGAAGAGAAAGGATAGAGACAAATACTCTCTTGATAAAATGGTTCTGACAGACCCAAAAGTCACATCTTAATGGTGTGTGAGTCTGGATCATACTTGTTTATGATAACTTGGCCATTGGAACCACCTTGATGTACCACAACTAACTCGAAGCCAACTTAGAATTATTGCACAGGCAAATGCCCAAAATATGACTACTCCACAAGGTGTCAGAACACTCATGGATTGTTTCTATAACAGTGAAGTGGTATTTGCCACAGTATCCACCCAAGTTATGTGCACCAATTAATATTTTACACCGACACTGACACATGCAAGACAAAAAATATATCAATTGTTAATCAAAAAAGACATATTTGTTCGGGTAACATTTACTGGGCAAAGACGATCTTTGGATGCAAAAGGTTGAGGCATAATTGAGGTATTTTCAAATGAAAAGGGTGCTAGACCATCAGAACACACAATCGTCGGAAATTTAAATATTAACGATGCTAATATTTTTTTATATAATTGTATGATAGTTATACCAGTAAAAAAAGGGCAATTGGCATGGAATGCATTGGAATGCATGTGCGTTTTGTACCTGGACATGATGAGTCCGGACAAGGTTTATCAACCGTTCAATTGTACTATGTGATTGTATTATTAATAGATGAATTAAGATAGACCCTTATGCTACTGATGTGAAAAAATGACAGAAGCGGAGCAACAGATGTGAGAAGAAATCACCAAGCTATCACGATATTGAAAACAAAAATAAAAAATGCACGTCTTTGAAGATGCCATTTCTGGAATTTGCTGTAGCAGCAACTGTTGGTCTTGGAGTGATGGGAAGTGCATCCATGGCAACCATCACAGGTGCACTGATCGGAATTATTGTCTGATCTATATAGATAGCAACCGGTTTCTGGTGGTGCAAGTAAATTAATTTCGATATGATTACATTCATGTGCATGTGTGAATTCAGAACTGCTTGCAATGGCACAAAGCAGTCTCAACACAATTAGTAAACTGTATTCGGAGGCAAAATAATTAGCTGAGTTTGAGACCATCTTGGCGGACACAGAAAATCACCAACAACTCTGAGCACAGATAAAAAACTGCATAGCAGATTTACAGACAATAAAACTCGAGTTAAAACAAAACAATTTGTCACAGGTAGTTTATTGCCCATCACTGCTCTGCATCACTATATGACTCTTGCTTGAGCCACTTTACTTTCACAGATTATTAATGCTAATAATCCACAGGTTCCATAAAGTGTGCGGCTTTTATGCTAAAATGGGCAAATGTCATGGGGAATAGGTTGTGACCTAGAAAACTAATCAAAATCCTAAACCACCATAATGACACTACTAAGATTGCTCAAGTTGAAAAAACGCTTGCTCAAATTGTCCAACCGTTAGTGATTTTTTTGTAAAACATACCTACATACCCTACAGAATACATTTAAAGATCTAAATATTGAAGAAAAAAATTGGTATTATTGCACTCTGGCAAATATTTCTGCAAATATTTAAAGTAACAGTTCTGAAACTTCTGTAAATTTTAAAATGAACTTCAGAAGACAGCCACTTCTCTGTAATCCGTTATTATTTCATAATTCCTTCAAGCTAAGCATTAGGCACATCTTTCTAAAAAATTTGGTGATTTTTTTTCTTCTATATTTACAAGCTAAATAATTTAGCTTCTGAATATTTGATTTCTTACACATAAGAAATTCTGCTCAGGTTATCGAGTGATATTAGGTGTCAATACATGAAATTGAACAAAGGGTAATTTTAAACAGTGAAATAAGTTATGTAAGAAAAATATATACTAGCTCATAAAACAAATATCACAAAACTGAGAAATATCTCGTAATCTATTGTTTTCAAATGATTTATCGTAGATCGGCACGGACACATCATTGTGCTCTTAAACAAGATCATGCAGAAGATATTCTACCTCAAGGAAACTAAATATTTTGTGCCACTTTATATATCCTTACAGACGACTATATCCGCAAACTTTCAAATATGTCAGCATATATACGGTGGTCCATGATGTTCAAATACCAAGAAAATTATTTCTAAATCATCTGTCCATGTTCATGCCTCAACGAGCTATCCAATTCATAATATCTATCATCAAACTGAATAGAAGAAAAATAACAGCTTATTTATTAATGGCACTTTGTTTCCCTTTTCAGGTTAATATTTAAATTTTTATTTATTGATTTCATTTAGTGGGTACATTTTATCATAGATGTCTTTGCTAGCCTATGAGCACAGATTCACTTTCTTTTACTTTGTCAGTGGATAGCGATGATGATATTCATGGTTACCAGTTATCCATCACTAGTATTTTCCAGCATGTATTAAACTAATATTCGTAATCGTAATAAAATGTTAATATACAGAACAGCGGGTGTTTGCAAAGAAAATAATGGGGCTTTTCAATTTAAACTAGTTACACTTTAGTGATTACATATATAAGGAGGTTGTAATGAAAAAAGCAATACATCTTGATTCTCTCTCTCTGAGACCATTAAAATGCTACAACTTCACCACTACTATATTATCTACTAGATAATATATTTTTTACTTACTGTATACATCTGACAATCAATTTACATTAATAGTAAAATTATGATGGAATTGCTTATTTCAGCAGGAAAAAATGTTACTTTCATCACAAAAAACATTGAGTTTTTCTCTTACACTCGCTGGCCCAAATTATATGCTGACTATTCTTCGCAATGGAACTACCTTTCCTCGTGAAAAAAGTAATATGTTTATAGCAGAGGTATATTTTTGTCAAGAAAGGTAACGTTTTCATGCAGATCTTGTGCCTCGAAAGATCACACTATGCTAATGATATGAATGAATATTTATTATAATACACTGATCTGTCATCAGATTTGTGGACACATGGTTCACAACTTGTTACACAATAATATAAACACAGCATTATGGACACAGTGTCCAGAAATACAATTTAGTGTCCATAATGTCAAGATTTTGAAACTCAATAACTCTTTTACGTTTACTGTGTATAGAAAATATCTGGATATAAAAATCTGGATATAAAAAGCAACATTAGAGTAAATTTTAACCTTGTAAAGCACGTATTTGCTATTTCAGTGATTATTTAAGTATGTGTCCATAACCCAGTCCCAGTTCATATGGTTCATAAGTATAGCAATCAGTGCGTACATGCATGCGTGCGTGCGTGCGTGTGAGTGTGTGTGTGTGTGAAGCATAACAAAGTTTTATGCAGAATGGGATTTTTATTTCAGTGGGGGACCTCAAGCAAAAACACTTCTAACTAAAGAATTATTTTTTAAAAACTGTATTATTATTATTATTATTATTAAGTCACCTAGTTATATAAACAGATGAAGAGTACATCTGAGAGTGGGGTGATAGCTGAACCCTATTAATAAACTGAGATACAGAGTAAGGTGTGCTTACCTTGCTACAGACTTAATAAAATCCAAGGAAATGAGACATTTGTATTTGGGAGTCTCTATCTGGTCATCTCCTGCAACCTGAGCCAACATATGGAGACTCACAAGGGAGGTAATCTAAAAATGAGACATGGAAATAAGACATTTGTATTTGGAAGTCTCCATTTCACCATCTTCTGCAACCTGAACCAACATATGGAGACTCACAAGGGAGGTAATTTAAAAATGAGACATGGACGTAAGACATTTGTATTTGGAAGTCCCTATTTGGTCATGATCTGCAACCTGAGCCAACACAGGGAAACAGGGAAATAAGACATTTGGGTAAAAGGTAGAATGACTTTAATACATTAATGAAGAATAAAAATGCTTAATTTATAGAAATGACTGGGACTGATGATGTTAACTATGAAAACTCTTATTGCAAACATTAACCCAAAGATCCTCTCTCACATTCAAACAGACAAGTTTTCATTACTAAGGGTACTTTTCTTAATACAATGTAGGTTGGCTTAGATACAGTAGTTCAATAGCAAACAGCAAGTAAATTTACCATCATACTAGTAAAATTTCATAATTGTGATGATATTCCTCCTGGCTAGTCATGGTCCATAAAGCCCTGAAGAGTTGTGCAAGAACTTTTCAATGTATTTTCTGAGGATTTCCAAATTTTTCAAGAAATATTTTGACTTAAGGAAATTAAACCTTCTCCATATCTTTTGTTATCTAAAAGTGCTGTGTGTCATTTGATCTACCAAATTTTCATTCCATTTATTTTACTTGATTAGTTTTGGAAAATATGTAAATAACTTAAGTTTTGAATCTAAAATGTTGTATAATTTATTCATGTGAAACTTTGTATTCCCTCAGTTAAAAATTTAATAAGTATTTTCACAATTCAAGAAGTGTTTTTTTTGACAAATTCAAAGGCATTTCAAGGAAAAAAACAACTTTAAAAAAAATTCAAGTTTTCAAGGCATTCCCATAAATTCAAAGCCTTTTCAATGCTGCATGAACCATGCTAATAATAATTTCATATCCATCCCTATATTAGTTAGGGTTGTTCCATTTAAACATACATGGTACCCAGGGAAGGCAGTTTTTCAAATATATATGCCAGGGTACTTTGATTTCACAGAGTTCATATGAAAATGATAAGAAAAATGTAAATTACACCTATGGGCAACTATCTTACATTAAAAATGCCTTCCCTGGGTCCCAGGTAAGTTTAACTGGAACAACCCTAATTGTCTGTGATTGCAACTGATAACAAAAAGTTTCTTTAAAAATAAAAAAAAGTTTCCATGATGCAGCTGAAATATTCTTCTTTTCTCAAAGTGGAACAACTGATAAAGTATGTACTGATATGTAACAGTCATGTTGCTGAAGTAATCTTTGCCATCTTCTTTGGGAAGCTAGTAAATACTTGGGATGACAAATAGATTTTCAGACATGCCAGTCCTTGTGGCTTCTAAAGATTAATATGACTTCAAGTCCTGGTTATATATCACTGAAAGTGAAAGCAGCAATTGATTTTTTAAAATTGTCTGCTATCTCATGCCACAAAAATGGGAGTTAAGTGCCCATCACATGGTCAGACTCAAGCAGGTATTCAACCTGCAACCCTTGGATTACAAGTCTGATGCTCTGCAAATCAACTACTACAGGTCCAAAAAAATCAACTGCAATACTGACCCTATCTATCTATCTATCTATCTATCTATCTATATATATATATATATATATATATATATATATATATATATATATATATATATATATATATATAAAATCATGAATTCAGCTTTAACCAAGGGGGTAACAATTTTCCTGGATTAAGAGGTTACTACAAACCCTAAACTTAAATACTCAAAGAGAAATGTCACTTTTTGGCCAGGATCATATTAAAAGTATGATGAAAATATAATTTCTGCCCACGAGAATAATGAATTCTCAGTGTCATACATACAATCACTTGATAGATTACAAAATCAGTTTAACAAGAAAATTCCACTGAAACTGTTTATAACTTGAGTGAAAATACTTGCAAAAGGCTGTGTGAAAAAAAAAATAAAATTGTTTGTTTATAGTACATGTTAATGAGGAAAAAGTGGATTTGAACATTTACAAATGAGCATAAGGAGTGATGGTCACAAGGAAGCTCGATTTATACAGGACCTAAATTATAATGTAATAGTACCAAAAGATAAATCACCTGCATGAAGATATTGGCTGTAGGTGCAACTTTTCCCTCCACAACTGAGTAGAAGATTGCCATCAGTCGATCCAGTGGAAAAGGTTTTGGCCCCAGCATGTGGTTGCTTGCCTGCAGAACAATTGAAGCAAAAACTAATTTATATTTTTCCTCAAATTATTTCTATTTAGCGACATCTGAATTTGGATTTTAAAAGAAAATGAAAAACCTCAAATAAACAGGGTAAATCACAGTCTATATCCATTTTCCTATTGAAGACAAACAACAAGGTCCATTTTTGTTCTTATGTAAATTCTATTATTGAAAATGAAAGACAAATTTAAAACCTAAGGCCATAGATCAGCTCATCTATCTCATATAATCTATTTTATTTTTTCTAAATAAAGCTACATCACTCCAGTGGCCTAGTGGTTAGAGCATCTGCCTCAGATGCGGGAGGTTGCAGGTTCGATCCCTGGCCAAGTCATGCTAAAGACTTACAAAATGGTACTAAAAGCTGCCTCGCTTGGTGCTCAGCATTAAAAGGTTAGTGTTAGGACTGGTCGGCCTGGTGTCAGGATAATGTGACTGGGTGGGACATCATGCTAGATGTCTGCGGCATGATGCCCCAGTGCTAGACATCACTATAAACTGCCACAATGCAGACATCGTAGTGATATGACTGAAAAATTGTTAAAACTACGTTAAAAATCCAAATCACACATACACACTCACTCTAAATAAAGCTATTATATTCCAAACATGACTTGGTGAGTAATAAATACACTCATAAATGAAGATATGATGTACAAAACACACACTTTAGGGTGCATCATAGATCTAATATTATTTGAAGATGATAAAATTAACTGAATAAAACATGCAACATGAAATGAACTGCAAAATTTCACATTTTGAACACAGCTATTTAGTCAAGTGTGATTTCCCTGTCATCAAGAAATAAATACCTGGTTACAATTTTGCTCATAAGAAAACTTACAACACTTACCCTTTCATGTTTCTTCTTCTGTAATGTTTTCTTACTTTTCTTCCCTGAGTGCTGCAAGAAAAACAACAAGCAAATTCAGTGAATGTTTGTTCCTCACCTACTATGGTGACATCAGAATAGTTCACAATAATGAAATCTGACTGACTTATTTACAGCATGGTCAAGTGACTGGGCAGACATGAAAAGTAGTGGTCTTAAATGGCCCGATCTCTACCATTATGGAAATAATTTATTGTGACTTGTAAGTGATATAAGTTTGATTTATATGGGACCCATAAATCACTTTAATGCTACTTATACTTTGCATATGTAATAAAATACATTAAATGTTAGCCTGTATACGGGCTGTTCCAGTATTACATACCTGGGACCTAGGGAAGGTATTTTCAATGTGGGGTACCCACCCATAGATACAACTTAGATTTTTCTTATCATTTTAATATGAACTCTTTAACATCACAGTACCCTGGCATATAATTTTTAAAAACTGCCTTCCCTGGGTACCATGTATGTTTAAATTGAACAGCCATAAGAAAAATTGAAAACAATATTGATACATGCTTAAACTACATTTAACTTATGAATTACATATCAGTTATGCATGGTATAAAAAAGTGGAAAAGAAAGTGTACTGGAAAATTCAACATACACCAAGAAATTTACCCTGAAGATGGGACCTCAATGTGCCAATGTGCTACGAGCCCACACCTGCTAATCACAACATACAGATATGACAAACAGCATTTCTTAATCACAAACAACTATGATGCTATAGAATGGATCGGAAAGTGAGGACACAGTCCTGCCTAGACCAGCCTGGCTTAGCTGACATGCCACTATACCTGTTGTCCTCACCAATAGTCTTTTGTATACTGATGTTTCAAAAGACCAAAACTTGTGAACCTTTCTTTCTAGTAAATTGCATGCATATTGACTAGTCTGGCTCTAAAAATACATGTTAATAGATACTTTCCTGTTTTCTTTTTTTTGTACATGTACATATCTTTAATGCGAAATAATATGTTGCATCATTATAATAGTAAAATAACATAAAAACATGGCTTATATAAAACAACTGATCCTATTGAGCCATGGTTTTTCCTTGAAGACTAAAACCCCAAATGTACTTCAAAATGATAATATATATATATATATATATATATATATATATATATATATATATATATATATATATATATATATATTTATATATATATATATATAAAGTTTTATTCCTAAATGTCCCAAGGCTGTAAAGTTTAACAGCATAAGAAGAAATGTGATGGAAAACTTAAAATTCTGAGTTGTGGCCTTGACCTTTAAGGTAGTACTCTAATGTGGTACATGACATACCATGACATGACAACATATATGGATACCAAGTCATATCTCTTTATCACAATAAAATTAATAAATAAAAGTTATAAATCAGATGGGATAGCACAGTGCTCCAAGATGCAACTAAAACAGCTGCATATGCAACTAAAATTTCAGAGTGGAGAGTAAAATGATCAATAGTTTTCCCTCTGTAAAACTCCAGAATCATGATGCAGCAACTGACAGATGTGGATCCATGATAGGGTGAGATGTTCCTTGAAACAAAGATTGTAGCCCACACATCAAATGTGATGCCTGACCAAACCCCTTAAAACAAGGGTTCACCTCCCCAGGGCAGACCTCCTCCCTACTTGGGATTGGGGAAAGAGTCTGAAAACTTTCTCTATTAGCCTCTCTGAGGCTGCTTGCGAGACCGTTGTTGCTGCACCTGCTTGAAGATCTTGGGAGAAGGTCCCATAAGGTGTTAGGGGTCACGGTTGGCATGCTTCTTGATTGGTTTCAAAGGCCTCAGATATGCTGCCAGGGACCCGTGTTGTTAATCCCTCAGACCCTGTGATGCCACTGAGGGGATGCAGCTGCAACATCTCCAGGCACAATCCCTATTGAAATGAAGATGATCTGCAGAGAGTGCTACTGACATGGAGTGGACATAGCAATGAAGCACTGTAGACCTGATTTCTCCTTCAAGTAATTGAAGGAGGCTGCTGAAAAGAGATCAGCATGTGAGGTGATCATCACTAGAGTGTGGGCATTAAGCTACCAAGATTTTAACCAAAAGGCAAGCCCAACCCACTGCCAATATCCACACTTGTTGCACCTGATCCCAAAGGGAAATTTAACTGCCAAGACAGAGAACAGACTCAACAGCTTTAGGTAGAAACCAACAGCTTAAGTGTAGAAAAGGGCATAGACCACTCCTGCTGCCTGGCAAACATTTGTCCATGGGACAACTGCTGCTTAAGTCCTCACACCATTAGAAAGTGCAGCAGCAATTGAAGATCTTGACAAGATGATTCCCACAAAGCCTTTCCATACTGGAGAAAAAATCTATTTGTCCTCAGCCCCAAAGGGCTTAGGACACAAGTCTAGGGGAAGGAAGTGGTAAACTTCATTCACTGCCTCACTGAATATCCAAACTTCCTCTTCCTCCAACACCTGTCCAAAAGGTGGGAAAGAAACAGGAGGGCACAAATGCAGAGGAAGGGACTGTCACAACCAGTACCTCTGAGAACTCATTACAGCCCACCATGATGGAAATGATTCATCATCCTGCACCCCTCTGTAGACAAGAAAAGACTGTTCCTCCCAGAATCTCTTTCTAGAGATTAAGATATCAGACCATGCAGGTCACAGAACATTTCTGCCCCTCAGAAGCAGTAGTCTTCCCAAATGAGGATGAGATCCAAACCTATTTTTGGAAAGGAGTAGGTTGTCCAGTGAAAATGAAAAGTAATGGGGGTGGGCCTACTCCCTCTCTCTGTATGAACAGTACAAACTGGATGTACATCACTGCATGTCTTGCGCAACTATTAATCATCTGCACAGATTTCACTAGATTCACCAGTACATTTTATGTAGCAAGAGATCTCATTGTTTCTTCCTTCTCAGACTTAACCACATCGCCTCCCACTGTGATGCTTCCAACTTAAAACATCTTATTCCCTCATAAACAGAATGCTCAACATTTCCTCAACATATTACCTATTTCTCCTAATGTTAATGTGGTCAGGGAACATAGAAGGAAAAAGCAAATTTTTTCAGTAAATCATGTTTCTCCTACAATACTTACCCAATCACATTACTTTAATACCTCACATACTCCCAGCAACAAAAGCATCCCGTTACACAATGTTCTGCTCAGCATAAAATTAGAACCACCTGTGAGCAGCAAGGGGAGGTAATGGGCAAGAGCTATTGACCTTTGTCTATACAATACAGACAGAAAAGACAAGTTTTCGTCTTTGGAAGGGTTGAGTTCAGGAAGTAGTGTAACTTATATTCCTAATATTAATGTGACTGGGGGATGTATTCAAAAGGAGAAAATATGCAACTTTCATAAACTTTAAACGGGCCCTGAGTGGCCGAGTGGTCTAAAGCGCTCACCATTCCGGATCACTGTCATCTCACCTCTGTCTGCGTGGGTTTGAGTCTCAGGCTCGGCTAACGTGGGTACGTGAGAAAGCCTGCCAGTAGCTTCTCGTGGGTCAGTGGTTCTTCCCGGAGTTTTCCAGGGTTCTTCTTCCACCAGTTATACTGGCCACCATGTATAGCCTATTTTGTGCTGAAAAATGGTGTTAAACCCTACAACAACAACAACATAAACTTTAATAGAAAACCATAACATTGTTCACTGATGAACCATACAAGACAATAACTACTTTCATCTCAGCACAGAATCCTATATACATAGTAATTTTATCCTGATGTTTCGGCTGAATGCTGCGGTGGTGAAGAAGACGTGTAACTCAAAAACTTTAATGCAAAACTTTTTTACAATACGTGACAATCTTTCTTCTAATGCAGGTGAGACAGACAAGACAGAGTTCCTAGCACATCACAAAATTTTGACTTGTAATGATATCATTCCAATGCTTCACTTGAGCAATGCAACTGATGTAAAAGATATATGACTTTTTAACGATGCTGATGGCAAATATAATGGTGGTGTAAAAGTGACTACTATATGCCACAATGCTTATATAGGCATGACAACATAGTGGTAGTAAAATATGTTCTCCAGCAGCCTGGGACAAGCTGAACTCTTTACTGGCAAGTAAAATTGTCTGTTACTTGTTCAGAATATTACGTTGAATAAGAAAAAAATGAGGATTTTTGGCTGAAATTTTGAAAAATCTTGATTCTGGAGAAGTATAAAAATTTATGGTTTGTCCAGTCCTGCTATAAATGCTTGTTTTCAATGTTGCAATCTTGTCTTATATAATTCACTTGTGCCCGCATGTTGGGGGTTGGGGTGGGGGTAAAATTGCAGCACTAAAAACAGATATTGATCTATTGAAACTGCTCTTTTCAAGTAATTATTTCTTAAGTTCATATGGGTGATAAAAATGATTTTTGTGCAGGGTCACTACTGCAAACGTACATGCAATCCTTCCAATATTAGAAAGCTCTTCAAAAGAAAGGCAGTTAAAGAAATGAAAGAAAGTGTACATTTTTATTTCCTAACCAAAAGAAATTACTTTTTGTACTATAAGTTACCTTTGCAAAGAATCTTTTATCTGTCTTGGTAGGATTATATGAGGCAAGGTAGGCAGCAATCAGCAAATACTTGGAGTAGTAAGGTAACTCGACATGACATCTGTGAGACAATCCTGATTAAAAATAAGTGTATATGTTGATTTACTGCTTACTACTTGACTAAAAGTACAGCAATGTAAGATATCTAAAGATATAATGGAAATATTTTTAAAAGAATACATTGCATTATTAAGCTGGGATATCTGTTTTCAGAAATAGTAAACCTAGTAGTTAAAACAGCTGAATAAACAACAAATTTTACAAGAAAGCATCAGTATCGACTGCTGCAAAATAAGATACTCTGGTGGAGGTAAAATTTTGTGGTTTGAGATTAAATGGACAATTCCCAGAGAATAATATTTTATGCGGTCCAACTTTTTACCTTAACACTCAATACAAAAATAATACTACTATATTCGTGGTTCATGTAACTCCATGTATATTGTTTATCAGCAAAACAAGAGATCCCTTGCCGTCAATCCCATCTTTTCTTAAACTAGAACGTAAAAAAAAGAACTTTAACACTGATATATGTGCACACAGATACTAAAATGATCACTATGTCAAACTACTGCAATGGCAGACTTGACAAAAATTAAATGAAATCCTCCACAAACCATTCTGATTTTTTTACAGTATGCAAATGAACTTTCAAAAGTCTGGATGCAAAAATCAAAGTTGATATTACTATGAAAATGCTGTCTGCTGCTATTCTCAACAGAGACATATTTCCTATTTCTTGCTATCTATTAAAGCAGGTGAGTTAAATACTGCTTGGCTACAGATTGCTTTTAATAACCTAAGTGAAAATGATATGGGTACCGACAATGGGAAGTATCTCTTTCAGCTTTAAATTGCACTAGGTTTGAGTCAATATCAATCATTCTACCAGATGATGTCATGCAACCAGGTCTGGACAATGACTTCATTCATCAAATGAAAACAAGTCAAAACATTAAGAAAAGGAAGAAAAGACTGAAATAATAAAATATGAAATCCATTGTTATTCAAAACCTCAAAATTACATGGAGTAGTACTAAGATAACCATTCTCACTTCTTTACACAGTTAATTTAATATCATTCACCGATAACAGGCATGAACAAAAAAACATGGATTGAAAACCATGAAATATAGGTCACAGTGATCTAGTTTTCATAATACCATAACCATTGTGGAGTGACTGCTGACTTCATAACCACCAGGTGATACCCATGTTTTTCTACCTGTTCCAGGTGAGAGACAAATTAAATGACTTGTGGTCTTTCTACCTTGGAGGCTTTGTGATGTGTTCTCTTGTTCCAAGTCTCCAGCAATCTCAGCCTGGTATCTCTCCCATTGAGATCTAAAAAGAAATATGAATTTATATGAAATTGGAAACAAGGGACTATCTCTTTGAATCCATCAGAATTCTAAAGGCTAAAAATCTTACCAAGATTGCATTCAAGAAAATAGTATGAATCCAACATGCTGTGGAAATTATGTCCTACTGTAAAAAAAAAAAAATGATGTGTAAATCAGAGCTTTAGGATGTTTTAGTGAACAACTTTTTCCAGAAAAATTAAAACAGCCATTAGATTCAATGAAATTTAACACAAAATAAATTAAGAGAACATTTTAGTAAATGCATAAAATTAAGTGTGTGTGTGTGTGTGTGTGTGTAATGATGTATAAAACAAAAATGTTTAGCTTTCTGTTCCAGTTCCACCACTGCTTCAGGTTTAATATTATCTAGTCATTAGTTGTTTTTTCCACTTCAATTTTTGTTTTAAAAAAAAAAAATATTTCACAAATTTTCTTACAGAATCTTTCACTACATTATTTAATGTTTTTTCTTACAATAAAATTTTTTTAAATACTTTTTTTAACAGTTAGCATATGCAAGGTCTCACAAATTCACAACTCTTTGTAGACATTTGGTTGAGTCTGACAGTCTCCCAAATAAGCCTTTTTCTCTAATAATGAAGGTTAGTTTTGTTGCTTCTATTTTTTTACCTGGGTCCAATTAAGGACTACATGTATGTTGTTTTAATGCCATACATCACATAATGTGAGGGACCAATGTTAGGACTAATGATGCCAAGTAACAAATATGGCCAATCATTCAACCACAAGATTTTATAAAGTCAAGAGATTAGGGCTTTCATACCTGTACTTTATTATGCATTGGGATTGCAGGGCATTTCAATACATCATTAATGAATAATTCCATAAAACAATTATTGGCATCCTTTGGACCTACAGTGTTGTTCAACATCAATTTAAAACAAACCAACCAAAAATCCTTTGTGGATACAAACATTTTTAATGAAATTAAAATGCACTTATCTCTACAAATAGTACAAAACTCTCACTATTCATGATTGAACTTTTCATGACTTTTCAAAGCAAACTCACCTTGACACTTCTCTTAAGTACACAGTCTGGAGAGCTTTCTTAAGATGAGGTTCAATGTTCTTCCAAAGCCTTTTGGAATCGTCTGAAGTTGCTGGAAAAAAAAAAAATCTAGTGTTAACAGTATGTTAATTAAGCTTCATATTCAAAAGTAGATAATTCTGGCCATGATATATATATATATATATATATATATATATATATATATATATATATATATATATAAAATATATAGATAAGAAGACCATTTTTTCTTACTAGATCAAACACAAAGTTCATCTTCTGACATCCATCCCCCCAATGACACCACTCTCTAACTACCTTATTATGTCATTTATATTTCTTTTGTATGGCACAGTTACTGCAACATTACCAATGTTTATTTTCTAGCTTTTCCTTACTTTATCTCAAGAGAAAATGATCCTTTAATAAATATAACAATTTCACCAATCTTAGTAGAAGTATTATGTAAAAAAAGTACACTTATCATTGTAGTTGATTAAGCATGCTTACCTTCTCCACATCTGATTGGTTCTGTAAATTTCATGAAATTCAAGTTAACCTAGAAAGAAACAGATATTTGATAAATTGCAAATATCCTTGTCCATAAACAGAAGAAACATGTTTGTAAAGAAACAAAACAAAGTTTTGTCTGGTTCCAACACTCAATGGGGGACAAGTGTTATTTACTAGCAAGGAAAAGGTTTTATATATATATATATATATATATATATATATATATATATATATATATATATATAGAGAGAGAGAGAGAGAGAGAGAGAGAGAGAGAGAGATATACCTGAGAGGAAAGCACTTACCCCTACTCATGGAACCTGCACTGCACAATGGAAATGATTATATGAAATTAATTTATGTAGAATGACAGCAATATAATTAAATAGGTTAGAGTTATAATTCGTTTCAAACAGGTCTTAAACCCATGACATGAATAACTTCAACTATTAGCTTGCTCCCATTCACCAACTCTCTCTCCACACACACACACACACACACACACACACACACACACACACACACACACACACACACACACACACACACACACACACACACACACTTAACATTTTATTAGCTACAGTTATTTATCATTAAATGAAATGCCATTCAAAACAATACAATACTGGTACAAGCTTACTGTCCACCACTGAATGGGCGGACATCAAATGTTATACAATAAGCAGCAATGTTTATTTCTATGGATAAAATTTTCTTTTATTATTTCAACCTGTGAAAAAAGCCTCTCCATAGATTGTGCAAGGATATGTTATATTGGTTGGGAAATTATTTTATATTTCCTCATATAACTTCCACTGCAGAAACAACTTATTTTCACTACAAAGACCATAGAAAATATATTACCAAGATCAGAAGTTACATACATTTTAAACATGCCATTGTCATTCACTCTATCACACATCTTTTAGTCCATGAAATTATTTGAACATGGTGCTCACTGCAAAAGTTTGTTCAGCCAGTACATATGTCTCTACGGTCAAATGTGGGATTTAATGACATCAAAGATTCATTAAAGTTACAAACAAGATAAACATTATTTGGAAATAGATGCACATGTTGTTGTATAAAATCAGATGTGTTAAATAACAACGGGGTTAACTGCTATGTTGCACCAATTGACATTCTACCTTACCAGATGTTGTATCTCCCTCAGATCTCTACAGACATGATGAAAAACACTCAGGACCAGGTTGAGGTACATGGCATAGCAACTTTCCGGGAAATCTGTAGGACATCCTTTTGATAAAATTTGAAGAAGTTCATCTGCAAACACAGATTTATACCAATCTACTGATGATAAATTACCATTCTATAATCTTGCCTTTTGATCAAAAATAATACTGAAACTGACCAAAAGGTATGAATATTGAATTAACATAAACACATCGGTAATGCTGATTTGTGGGAATACAGTCATGCAATTCCTGATTTTGTGCATTTAGTCTCAGCCAGCCTTTACTGTATCTGCATGGAAAATCTGCACATATCAGGGTGGGGAAATAAAGTAAAAGTTGCTCATCCATGCAGATTGTTACATCATGTGCATATATGTTGATCCCATCACTTAAACAACTGCTGACACCATCAAGATTGTGATGTCATAATGTGCATGTCATCATAAAAGAAATTGGGCTAACATACAGCTCAACTGACCACTAACATTCTTCCTAACTAAAATATGATGATGTCATATTAATCCAAACACATCTGAGTGGTTGTCATTTCATCAGCAACTGTTAATGTCAAATAATTATATTTAATATTAAGTTTCTGCTACATTTTAGCTATTATCAAGATCTTGATTAAAATAAATCTTCCATCTGCAAGCTCAGTATCACTTGTAAATGAATGTTTCAAGCAATAACTCGAGACATATAGGACTTGGTGTGCATGAAAATGTAATTAATTGTAACTTGGTGTGCATGAACATATATCAGTTCATTCCACTGGAAACCATGACTTGTGGTTCATATTGTTGAGAAATATTTAAATTACTTTAAGCTGCTAAATTTACTTTTTGTTTAAAGTTTGTGTTATGATTGAAGATATATTTTCCTTACCGAGATTGATTTTTAATAATGTTATAATGTGAGTGAATAAGTGCCTCCACAGCGCTAGTCTGTTTGAAGAAAAAACTCAATGGTTCTCTCAATTACACACAATAAGAAAATATAATTCAAGAATATTTTGTTGCAATAAATGCCCTATGAACCAAATAAATATTGGAGAAAAAGACAAAATTATGAAGGAATAGTTTTATTGTGATTACAACTTCATACCATTCTAGCTATTAATAACTTGTAAATTCCAGTCAAATAAACTACCTCTCTTGGAGCTTGCAAGACATATTCAGACAAAACACAGATGTTAGTTTTGCTAGGCAAGTGCCAGCCATGTTTGATACACCCTGTGTAAGCATTAACTGCTATTACTCATTATTTATAGCTCAATTTCTGAAAATATTATGACAGATAAACAGCATTATTAAAAATGACATATAATGTAATGATGTTTAGATCAATAACATCAAATAAACTTAAAATAATTGCAATTAGAGATGATTTTTAATTAGCCTTGTTACTCTTTGTTTAAACAAGCGCAGGCCAAAGTAACAGCTGGACTATTCTGATTACTAAAACATTACCATATCACATCATTTCTGAAAGCTCCAATAGTTTGATAAACATGTTATGTTGAAGGTATTTTTAAAAAAATGAAACAATAATAATAGTAAAAATTTAATTTAATGAGGATACGCATTTAGCATTCAAACACAGTAGCAGCTTCCATTTTTGCTATTTTAGGGGTTGTACAGTTTTCAAGAAAAATGTGAACCATGCACTTTCTGTGCTGCGCATTCAACAAACATTTGCTGAAAAGTTTAAATGAAAACATTATAATGACTGATTACTTTAATAGAGAACAGGCAAGACCACCTCAAATTAACTTATTTGAAAATGAGACAGAAATACCTGGAATGCATACCCACAACATAGGGAGTTTTATCAGGCTACATACAGTCTCTAGCTGAAAGAACATTTTGCTATCATTTATACTCACTTAGAAGTTAAGCTCACTTATAGGTCCAACTGCAAGAAATGTAGACCCTGATCAGCTGTTGCATAATGTACCAGCTGATCAAAGTCTATGTTGTTTGTTCTACTAATTGCTCCTAACAAACTGCAGAGATCCAGAGTTGCTGGTGCATTATGCAACAGCAGATGCAGATCTGTGCATTTTGCAGTTGGACGACTTATAACCAAGTATAGACAGTAAGTTTTAAGTGACTTTAAAGAAATTGTCTCAATCAATTGATGCAAAATTTGTGTATTAATATAAACAAAAAATTTATGAAACTTTTTATATCATAACTATTATTAGCTATGTATTGTTAAGCAAGATTCCTACTATGGGAAGGTAATTCCAGTAATTCCTTGATATAAAGGGGGCAGGATGTGCATGTGTGATTTGGATGTTTAACATAGCTTTAAAAAATTTTCAGTCATATCACTATGATGTCTGCAGCGTGGCAGTTTAAAGTGATGTCTATCATTGGGGCATCATGCTGCAGACATGTAGCATCATGTCCTACCCAGTCACATTCTCCTGACACCAGGCTGACCAATCCTGACACTAACCTCTTAATGCTGAGCACCAAGCAAAGCAGCTGCTGGCACCAGTTTTGTAAGCTTTTGGTATGACTTGGCTGGGGTTTGAACCCTCGATCTCCTGCACCCAAGGCATACACTCTAACCACTTAAGCCACTGGAGCAGTCTGATATAAAGGGAAGAACCAAAATGACCCCAAAAATGTCAATTAATTCACAACACTTGACAACATATCATAACACCTCTTCAGTATGAGACCTGAGGAACCCATATAGTACCCCAGGAATGAAAGGCTACCTTATGACCAGTTTAACTGTCACATCCTTTTATATTGGCGGATGCCAGACTTACACAATATATAGCACTTTGAACATTGTATAGGGTTGGGGGATGTCTCTTAATGTGTAAATCTTTTCTGTAAATACTTTTGTCCCTCTACGTCTACCTATAACATTGCTAAGTAATAACACATATATTTATCTTCTACTTAATATGATGTGCACAATTTAGAAACAGTTACACAACAAGGTGGAGAATGAAAGTCTTAAATAAGGGAACTTGCCTTTTTTGTAATCTGGGAAATGAAGAATAAATGGCTCTGCAAATCCTGTGCCCCAGCGAAACTTCTCCCATAGAATCTCAGACAAAAGGATCACACATACATTGGATGAGGACTGGAAAAAGTGCACAAGACAGCATTTTTGTGGGATTTGTTTTAGATTAGTTGTCTCCAAACTGAAAGTACTTATGTGTTTGGAAAGAACCAAATACAGTTTTCTTTCAACAAGTAACAAACAAAAAAAATCATCAACAACATTAATTAATTTACAAAATACAGAGATTTATCAGTACAGTGCAACATTTTTACAGTAGCGAGAGAGAAAGAGAGAGAGAGAGAGATAGGGAGGGAGGAAGGGAGAGATATTACCAATTCCTGGAGTCTAAGAAATGCAGGTAAAATGTTAGCTTCCATATCTCTAAGTCTTTCTGCCTTGTCCATTATCTGAAACAAATTTTGAGAAAAAAAGATTTCTATTCATTATAGAAACAAAATATACATATGATGCATTAACTTTTCAAGTCATTTAGTGTATAACTCACATGAAGTAACAAAGAAAAGAAAGGCTCACAGTCAAAGTCATTTAGTGTATGATAACTCACATGAAGTAACACAGAATGGAAAGGCTCACAGTCAAACAGTCATTTGGTGTATGATGACTCATATGAAGCAACGTAGAAAAGAAAGGCTCATAATCAGTCATTTAGTGTATGATAACTCACATGAAATAACACAGGAAAGGCACACAGTCAAGCAGTCATTTGGTGTATGACATCTCATATGAAATAACACAGGAAAGACTCAAAGTCAAAAAGTCATTTAGTGTATGATGACTCATATGAAGTAACACAGAAAGAAAAGATTCACAGTCAGTCATTTAGTGTATGATAACTCACATGAGGTAACACAGAAAGGAAAGGCTCACAGTCAAACAATCATTTGGTATATGACAACTCATATGAAGCAATGTAGAAAAGAAAGGCTCATAATCAGTCATTTAGTGTATGATAACTCACATGAAGTAACACAGGAAAGGCTCAGTCAAACAGTCATTTGGTGAATGATAGCTTATATAAAGTAAAAAAGAGAGGAAAGGCTCACAGCCAAACAGTTATTTATTGAATGACTCCCATGAAGTAACTCAGAAAGGAAAGGCTCTCAGTCAAACAGTCATTTAGTGTATGATAACTCACATGAAGTAACACTGAACAGAAAGACTCACATTGAAACAGTCATTTGGTTTATGATAACTCATTAAGTAACACAGAAAGGAAAGGTTCACAGCCAAAGAGTCATTTAGTGTAAGACAACTCACATACAGTAACACGGAAAGGAAAGGCTCACAATCAGACTTTTTGGAAGTTTTCAAATCATGACATTTGCTTACTGGGTGGCCTTCAATAATTATATCTGTGATACTTAATTTCACATTAAAATAACAGAATCTTATAAATTTCCACAAGTATTTTGTTAGTCCATTTAAAGATTTTCTAATGATTACCAAATTAACTACTTTATGTTTTAACACTTAATGGCAAATTTCCACTGAACAGCAAAATAAAGGACCGCCTTTACAATCCATTATATTATAATAATGGCATTCTATATTTAATAATCTGCTGGCATACATCTCTCCCACAAAAACTCACACACGACAGGGTCAAAAACAGACCACAGTATAAACGACAACATGAGTTACCAAGAAGGGGATGCTGTTCTGGATGGACATCAACAATACGAAGATGGGGGGGGGGGGGCTGTTAAATAGTCTAATACTCATTTTATAAATGCATTAGGAATAATTGTCAATAAAATGATTTTCTTACATGAAGATATTTGTTTTTCTACATAAATTATCATTTATTTTCAAGATAACCAACCTTTTCTTGAAAGGCCATTACAAACATTACTGCAAGGGGTTTCAACATAAATCATGTGTACCTGTGAAAACATTATGTATTACATCGCTGCTGTTTGCATATGAATGTGGATACATTTGGAAGTAATTCTTGATTCAGAACAAAACAAGATTTTTTCAAAGCCTAGAGACATTTAATTAGTGAAGCAACAACTGTCAATGTCAAATCTCAATTTTTTTTTATACTGTTTTATTAGTAAAATACTGATGCTGCTATATCATTGCAAGTAAAAGTAAAATTTCTGCTCATCCTTGAGCAAGCTTCTGAGTGCCAATTTGGGAATTTTCAGTTCCCTACAAACTTTGGAACTTGCTTTTTCATAATGACCTTTCGTCTCCTGCTATTGTTGATCATGTTTGCTAATTTGTAGGATAAGTCACTGATTAATGTTAGATACTTTAATTATCATGCGTACATAATAATATTTATAACTGTGTGCAACTGACCAACTGAAATGAAACGACCTGACATACTAATCATCTAATAGTTTCAATTTCTTGTTTTGACAGCGATTTTCTTAATGGTCAAGAAATTGGGGCCAATTCTTTTGGTATTTTCTAGAAGAAAAAAAATGGGTACTATGCCTGACCCCATGTTATAAGCAGGTTCATGAATTATCCAGGTGTGAGTTATTGATGGAAAGGTGTATAATGCTTGCTACAAACAGTGTAGACTCACATCTACTATTCTTTTATTACCTTCTATTATTCACTATCTTAATCTTGTTAAAATTCAAACTACTGTATTAACTGAACCATGATTTTCAGGATTTTAGTCATGAAACAGACTGACTGAAAGACAACCTGTAAAGTCCCCATTAAATTTAAAAATGTGTTCCCTCCTTGCCCCATCCCCCAATGAAATGGTCAGTCCCAAATGAGTTGTACATTCAGTTTTCTATACAGACAGGCATATCTCGTGGTCAGACTCCACAGACACAGTTTTGACAATGTTAACTTTGTTTTGACCAGGATTCGCTCAGAGAATCCAGCAGGAAAATTTGAACAACAGTACCATCCAGTCTCTAGTGAATGCAGTGATAAACACTAAATGACACTTGCAAACCCCCTATTGAACCTCTCAGAGTAGAAAAGACTGCATCTAATTAAGCCTATATTTTGCCATCCAATGGATTTTAAAGACATAAAATTGGTGAATGTTTTCATTTTGGTTGTGATTATGTGTTCGCACATATGTGTATGTTTATGGCGATGATATCTGACAATATTAAGTCTACCAACTTTTTTTTTTTCTTTGCAAGTATTAAATGCTTTGAACAAAACTGACAAGATATTTTATTCTATTCAGATTTGAAATTCCAAGAATTTTTTATAGGTTCATGTAAAAAGCTATCTTGTTCTAAATTTGATGATGTTGCTTTTTTTGGTCACATACACTGACACCCTTGGGACTTCAAAATACACTTTCTGAGTTTCAAAATAAAAACAAAACAGAACCAACACTGTCTGGGAATATGGCAGGTATGTCTCTGTAGTTCCTGTAATCAGCCCATCAAAACTTGCAAATTTGTTATACAATGTTCTAATGTAATATAAGATGCGTAGATCAGAGTCTGCACTATAAACCTGAAACAAGTAGTACTTGAAAAAAAAACAGAACCTGATTCAGTATATTATATGGTGGTAAACCTGTGTCTGTGCTATGCACAGTTTAGGGAGTATTATGTAAGGACACATTAGCTATACATTAGCTATACATGTACATACAATATAGACTGTCTCCTTGTCCAATCTTTTTTCATTCAAAACTTGCTTGAAGAGTCTCACAAAGTCATTCATGTTGTCACACTTTATCCTGGGGACACTTTCATCAAAGGCAAACAAATCTGTCTGATGAAGACTGTTTAGGATGTGCTCATAGAGAAACCTTTGGCTGTAGCATTCCACACAGTTTAATAACACAAAGGGCAGCTGAAGATAAAAATGAAATTATCAACATGTCTGTAAAAATAATTCCCATGCTTTAGTAGGAAATACTGTGATACCTTCCACCTGTATATCATCTGTCCATCTGTCTGTTCAGCCATCTATTCACTACCCCATCTCCTCCAAAATGGCGGGATGGAAATTCTCAATAATTTGCAGTAATGTTGTCCTTGGGGTAGTACTGCCAGTGGGGGTGTCCTTGTTAAAATGACATTTTCAAACACTAAGTGATTTACCTCATTATGTGCCCTTTCTTTCTGAACTCTTTAATATATAGGTATTGCTGCCAGCCAACATTCACTGATTGCTAAACAGAGCGAAGTGAATGAAATTGTATTTCTTGCCATGGGCAAACTTTCCAACTGAATGCCCTAAATATATGCATGATAAAATAATTAACGGATAATTGTTAGGCAAAATGGATACAATCATATATCACAGCATATGTGTATAACTTGTGTAGATACTTGAAATTGAATGTTTTAAAAAATGTAGAAGATAATTTGGGAATAATAAAATAGTGAACACAATTCCTTGGCAAATCAACAACAATAAAAACATAAGCATATAAAAACAAAAAACGAATTACAATTAAACAGAATGTTCAAAGTTGCATTTTATTTAAATAAGTCAATTATGAACCTTCATTCATGATGATGTTCTATGTTATGCAAAATGCTTAGAAAATGCATCTGATGGTGATCCTCCTGTTAACCTTCCTTAATTAAACAAATCACTTACAAATAAAATAAATAATTTCCACTGTGTACTTAGCTTCCATTGTGTTAAAGCTTTATACTATAAAAAAATTCGGCAATGAACATTTAATTGGATAGTTTCTATTTGTATACGATGACTGCATACTTTCTCAAAAGGGCATGTTTCATACAATTATTATCGTCAGTTTTGAGAATTATATTTTCTGTTGTGCTCTTCAAACAGATATGTATGCATCTGATGAATAAAAACTTTTTTCAATGAAAAAATTAGAAACACAATTTCCATTGCTTATTTTATATCCATTGCATTCCATTTTTCCACTGCGTATTTTAGTCATACCGATCTATGATCCACTGATCACGTTCCACAACAGCTAGGCTGTTTATCAAAGTTCTTTTACAAATGGTGAACTGTATACTGTTTTATTTGTGGAGACTTCTACATCCTTTAGCTATGTTAAGCTATCAGCCTTTGAAGTGCCCCCACCCAACAGCCATCCAAAACTTTTAAAGGCTTTTATGTGTTTCTATATCCCCCATAGCATAGGTGCTTGCTTTTCTGTAACAAATTAAAAAAGAATTTGGAAGAAAAAAAGTATTTGTTATTCTTGTTCAGGGGTTGCTCTTTGCTATTTGCATGTTATTATTTTTACGGTGTGTCATACTCACAAGGTCCCTGGAGCTAGTCCCTTTGTTTTCCTTCCTGGTTTATTTCTTTGTGACATATACTTCCCTCCTCAGACACTATGTCTTGCAGCTGGTTTCTATAACATGGTCGCTAAATTTTAGTGATCTTAGCCAAGGAACAATCTAATGTATTGTGTGTTATACGTGTATGCTATATTGTTTTAATCATGCTCTTTCGTGTTTGTGTTACTAATGGCTAATTTATATATTTGAATTTGTATTACCTTTTTATTTACTTTGTTTATTTACGTATAAAAAAGAAAAAAAAATGCTCTAAGATATATTAGCTTTATGAAATTGTGTTGTGATGGTTCTCCGGTTTTGGTCTAGTAATTATTTTCTAAATAGTGACAAAAGAAGAGACAGACAGAGAGAATTTTTTTATTGCCTAGCTGTATACATATGTATTTGTCCAGTCCTTTCCCCAATATTAATTGTATACTGTGAGAGTGGTTAGAAATCACTCAGCACTGCATTATGGTTAACATAACTAAATACAAAACACTTAGCAAAGATGGATTCATAAGTGATGATAGCAGTTATCTTCTTGTCCAGCAGCTTAATTACCTGCCAGATGTAGTAAATACCTAATACGAGAGGGAGATAACTAGGCTGCCAAATGGGTCAATACACAGTGATTGCTGGAAGATGCCTCATATATACAATGAATTTAATCAATAAGAAAATGAACAGAATAGATGAAAAATCACCAATCCAGATTATGGTATTAAAAACAATATACAGGTATGTATATTTATAATGAGTTTCTCTTAGAAAGATTGCTCCAAAGAAAACATAGAAAAAAAGAAAGAAAAAAAGCAATGTCAGGTGTTTCTAAAACCAATAACTGTAATTTCAACTGTGGAAGGTTATTGGCATGTTAAACTATGCTGAAATTCCAGGCTAATGGGTTCTGTCTGAAGAAAAAGAAAAAGACACCTGACGAAGAAAACAGGAAGGCATAAATCAGGCTTTGTATTCTTCATACTTATGTAATAAGAAATTCAATGGTAATACTAAAACTTTATTCAGAACAAAATTACAATCTTTGAACTTCCAGATCTTGTACACTTGCTTCCTTTACTTCCATGATGAATTTCAATCACTAACATTATTCCATCACTGATTATGAACCTGAGTATAATAATAATAATAATAATAATAATAATAATAATAATAATAATAATAATAATAATTTATCTACATAGAACTTAGCTAAATAAGTTGTACCCAAAGTTCTAGCTTAGTTCCACTTGGCCATCCCATAAATATGCATTTCTAGCTCAAACCATGTAAAAAATATGGTGCCAAGATTTTAAAATGTTGAGACTTCTGTAATTTATTTCCCTCTGAATGTGAATGCAGCTGGTGCAAAATGTATTAATTTAGTGAAGCAAAGATGTATGTCTAAATGTATAAGGGTTTAACAGCACAACAACACAAAAATACCTATGCTGATTATAAAGCACCTTGGCACTAAAAGGTTTATAAAGCTGCACAACTGCCATGAAATCTAAAACATCCGTAGTATAATTTATAAGGAATAACAATTATCTAAATTGCACTTGCGTATTTACATTCTGAATCAGCAGACATGCATCATTTATCAGGAAAGCCTACAATCTAATTCTCTAAAATGTGCTGAATCAAGTAATTTTCAGTTCATCTTTTGTGAATTACAAGTGCATTTCAAATGCTGTGTCATCTTTTACATTTTCCAAGTACTCATTAGCATGCAACTGGCAAAATGGGACAGCTATAAATAAACTGTAAACTTTTGCTTCTGAAGGGAGTAAATAATTCACCACTTTTCTCCATGCAATTTCATATAATTTAAATACCCTAAGATTACCTTTACATACATATCTGAATAAAGGTCTAAAATATGGTATATTTTTTTCCATGACAAGACCTGGGGGCCAGCCTTCACCAAAATGTAGGGGTAGGCAAATTAGGTTAATTAACAAAGATATCATTAGCAAAATACTTGCCAAAGGTTTGTAAAAATGGGGATGGCCCTGTCACTGAGAATAAGCCTGTTGTTGGTTGTTGTGGGTTCACGTCATTTTTCAACACATGATAGGTTATACATGGCAGCTAATATATTTAGTGGAGGAAGAACCCATGAAAACCCTGGAAACCTAAACCCATGTAGACAGAGGTGAGATGTCAATGAACTGTAAAGGTGATAGCCTTAGACCACTCTGCCACCCAGGGCCAACATTGACCTGTCATCAAATAAATATGGCAAAGAAAATCACAATATTTAAGTATCATTAAATTTAAGAGAATCGTAAATATCAGTATATTTTGTAACAAAATCTGTTTGCAAAACCATAGGTTTTAGTGAAGTGTCTCGCCCACTACATTTTGATTGGTTGGGACTTAAACAGAGGCACTTGTGTTGGGAAACACAGTTTGCAGAATGGGCAGTAAGAGGATGACAGTCTGGAATGGTGAATATCCTACCCATTTGAGATATCATCAATAAAAAGGTAAAGGATAAATGTGGTAGTAATCCACAATTCCTCAATAAAATGATGTGGACATCAAAGTTAAAAAGACAGTCAATCTGTGAACATTACTCTTGCAATGATGATATAGAACAGTGGAAATGAATCTTATTCAAGGTTTCGTATACATAAAAAAGTATACTATGTCTGGTCAAATCCAGCAATTCTTGTTAAAGCAATGCCACGGAAACTGAAGAGCTTAGGATGGATAAGGGGCCATAACTCTTGCAAATGATAATGTGGAACTCCTGAACAAAATTTGTTACAGGTTTCACAATATAGGTTCTGCTCTAGAGTTTTTGGACACTGCTGCAAAACGAATGAATATAGAGCATGTCTGCTCTATAACTTTCACAATGCATAGAAAGTAAACACACACCTACTTCATTTAACAGCTATTTCTTCTGTCACTACACTGTATTAGGAAAACCATGTGCAATGTGAAACAGACAGCTTATGAAAATGACTCAGAAAATGAACTTGAAATAGCACAAATCACATTAATTCAACCCACTCTTAAAATACAGAAAGGAATTTTCACTGTAGTCATTACTATTTTATTTTTAACTATGTGCAATATTTTATTTAACTGTGTGAAATATATCTACTCATTTGAACATATGTATACCTTTTGTAGAAGAAATGCACAGTAATACCTTAGATTTCAATATTTCAGCTCTATCACTCAAAATAAATAAGACAACATGGTTGGTCCTTAAGGTTCTGCACCAGAATTTGGTGGCACTGCTGCAAGTGTGAAAGATACTGGGTAAATCTCCATCCTCTACAACTCCCACAATGTAGAAAAAGTTAACATATGTCTTTCACCTGCTTGGATTGACATGTATTTATTTATCACAATTAAGAAAGCTGTGTGCAGTGTGTAGCTGATGACTTATGAAAATGACTGCTTCCATGTGCTCAAAAAATGAACTTGACAAAGCACCTGTCAGACTAACTTTGCATGTTCTCTACAGATGAGATCTAATGTTAAAATCAAAATCATTCTGAGATATCATATATATAAAGTTAATGACCAATATGGTGGAAATCCATCATTCTTTAGTAACAGTTAACATTAATTTGACACTGTAACTCAAACTGCTCAAAACACTGTCAATTAGTTCATCCATTTTGTTGTTATATATGTAGCAGCAATCACCAACCTGCACTTTGCTGATGATATCGATGGCTTAGCACAGGGATCTCAAACACAAGGCCCATGGGCCACATGCAGCCCGCCAAACTGTATCCTGTGGCCCGCAAAATGATTGGCGTCATAAGGTGTGATTAGAGATAACAGGTGTTGCAGCCCATAGGCAATTGAAAATGCCCTCATGTCGCCCTCAGGGTGATTTGAGTTTGAGACCCCTATGCTTAGCAGGAGATGAACAAGAACTGGAAACCTAGTGAACCATCTCAACCAAGCATCACTAAGGTATGGGATGGAGATCAGCATTGAAAAGACCAAGCTAATGACAAACAACCTGAGTGGCATCCAGAAGGAAATAAGAGAGAATGGACAGAAGCTGGGCACAGTTTCATGCATCTAGGTGCTATAACTCTGATGAAGTTTCAAAACCTGAGGTCCTTTCCAGGATTGAACAGACAACAACTACACTGGCTATGCTGAAGCCTATTTGGAAGGACAGCAATATTAAGCTTGGTCCAAGATTAAGCTTATGTGCTCCCTCGTCATGTCCATATTCCTGTATACACAGGAGACACAGACCCTGATAGCTGAACTAGAGAGAAAAATCCATGCTTTAGAGATGAGATGTTATCAAAGGATCCTGAAAATCTCATATTTAGACCATGTTTCTAATGAAGAGGTGCACATTCGAATCCAAGGTGCAATTGGACCACATGAAGATCTGCTCACCACCATAAAGAAAAGCAGATTAAGATGGAATTGTCACACCTTCAGGCTCATCCAATCTGTCAAACATAATCCTATAGAGCACAATGAGAGAAAGAGAAGACAGATTTAAGAAGAGATGGGAAGATAATATCAAGGAGTGGACAGACATGGACATTGCAAAGTTCCAAAGAGCAGTGAAGAACAGAGCTAAATGAACAGAGATTGTCACGAAGTCGTCAGTGGCACCCCAATGACCAGCCAGTTTACAGGAGAAATAAAAAAATGAAATGAAAAATGATTTTGTTGTTGCCGTTGTTCTTGCTTTGGGTTTAATGCTATTTTTTCAGCATACAATTGGCTATACATGATGGACAGTATAACTGGTGGAAGAACCCGAGAAAACCCTGGGAAGAATCACCTACCCAAAGGAAGCTACTAGCAAGCATTCTCACATACCCACACTCACTGAGCCTGAGACTCAAACCCACGCAGACAAAACTGAGATGGCAGTGATTGATATAGACGAACACTGTAGACCACTTGGCCACCCAGGGCCCTCATACATTTTGTAATCTGACACATTACTGAACCATGATAATAGTCACATGACTTGATATTCATCACACACACACACACACACACACACACAGAGACAGACAGACACACACACACACACACACACATATATATCCTTATGTGTTAACTGATACTGTACAGTGCTTAGAGCTCTTAAAAATTATTATTATTACTATTATTATTACATAACAGTCATGATCCAGTCACATGACCAAAACAACTTTCAGATGAGCAAAGTCACATCCGATTGGTTTCGTGATACTGAAGAAACATTACGTGCAGATGAAGCCCAGTAATTCAAAATGGCAACAGAAGGTACAGCTGTGTTATTCAGTGCGGACCTACTAGTTATCAAAGATTGGGTTTGATATGGAATATGCTGTAGTTACCACAGTGTAAGTGCAATTACATTAACAGCAAACAATTTCATTTTCTGCGCTTTTTAAGTTTCCAACAATCAATAGCCAGAATAAAATATCTTGCTCTGATTTATATGAAAATAATATCATACTATATCCATTATAATATGTGAAACAATTATCTTGAGAAAAAATAAACTAAGATATATCTGCTCAGAAGAAATTAATCCCACCTACCAACCCACTCCCAAAAGTTAAATGGTCAGAACCTTATAGTAAAGGAATATACATGTAATTATAATTCCAAAACTTTAATTAAAATTGGAAAGTGGAATGGTAAAGCTCACACTATAGCTGACAGCCTGTGAAAGACACTGGTGACGTTAGAGATCTTGTTGATATAGAAAGTGTTGACACTGAAGCCTATAATTTACTAGCTAAACTATTAATAGGCAGGGAAACTTTGAGTGGGATGTCAACACTTGGGAACATATTTATCAGAGACAGCTATGAAACATTCAACAAATTTACTCAAAAAAAGAGAAAATAATTAATAGAATGATTTACAGTCTTAAAAAAGGAATGAAAGTAGTTGACACATTAACATACGATAGTAAATAACTATTTAAAAAAATTATCTTTAAATCTGAAACCTTTCCAAAAGTTCGATTTGGCCCGAATATCACTAGCATCCCAGTTCTCCACCACATTGGCATACATGACACTTGTCAATCAAGTGATTAAAAGATCATAAATACAATCATATTTTTAATAGACAAAAAGAAATAATAAAATTTTGAACTATGCTGTCATGAAAATGAAAACTTATTGTTAATGTAATGAAATCTGTAACTTGGGAATTTCTGTAGATTCCTTATTGACTGACACAATTGAAGTACCAGTACATTAAAAAAGTACCATAGTATGTAGCGCCAGAAAAAATACCACAGTAACCAGTATATCGGTAATACCACTCACCTCTGGCTGAAACATACCATCAACCGACCATAACTCAAGAACCATGAGAAATACTTATGTCTAAAAACAAAAGCTATGTACACTCGTGCTGTGTATACCAAAGTTATGAAGACAGGTAATCTGGGTCACAACTCCTACAAATAATAACCTGAAAAACTCTGAATGAATCTCATTCAAGGTCTCATCAAAGCAGCAGGCAAAATCTGGTTTAAATCCAACTCTGCTTGCTCCTGAAAACAAAGTGGGGAGGATGAACAATCATGGGAAATAACTCTTACTAATGTGAAACCAGGGAAATAATCAGGATCTCACAATATAGGTTCTGCTGTAGTAATTATGAATGGCATTGATTCAGTAGAATTGTCTGTATGCATTATATTGAAATATTTCAGCTCTAACACTCAAAAAAACATCATAACAATGCTGTTTTGCCCTTAAGGTTCTGCTATGTGGTTTTGGGGCACTGAAAGAGGCAAAGAGGTGAAGTAAAGTTGTTTGTTCTACAGCTCTCACAATGTACAGGAAGTTAAGACACATCCATAATATAAAGAGAGCTTGTGAAAATGACTGCTCTCATGTGTGCTCTAAAAATGAACTTGAAATGGCACCGATCACAATAACTTAGACTGTTCATAAAATAATTTTCAACGTTGGCATTACAGTTTTCTGAAATTGCACTTATGAAATTTTAAAATATAAATAAGAGGACCAAGTGAGCCTGATAATGCTTGCATGGCTTACATAACAGGTACCATTTCAATAACATGGCTTATCTAGTATTGAAAGATCATGTCTAGTTAAATTATTACATAAGCTTACCATCATGATTTAACTATTGTTTTGTATATTCATAAAAATCGGTTGCAAAGATAATGGTGTGTGGGGGTGGGGGTGTGATTTGGATTTTTAACGTAGCTTTAACAATTTTTCAGTCATATCGCTACAATGTCTGCAGTGTGGCAGTTTATAGCGATGTCTAGCACTGGGGCATCATGCCGCAGACATGAAGCATGATGTCCCACCCAGTCACATTATCGTGACACAAGGCCGACCAGTCCTAACACTAACTTCTTAAAGCTGAGTGCCAAGCAAGGCAGCTGTTAGTATCATTTTTGTAAGTCTTTGGTATGACTTGGCCAAGGATTGAACCCACGACCTCCCACATCCGAGGCGGACGCTCTAACCACTAGGCCATGCAAAGATTATGGCATAATAAAAAAATACACTGGATCTTGCTCATGATCAAAGCCACTCTAGATCTGGATAACATCAACCAATTTATTGGGTTTTATAGAAACTGGGTTAGAAATATATTTTCTAGATCAAGCGAGGTAACACATTCAGCCAATCAGATGCAAGGTACCTTTAATATGCTCCGATCTCACTTATTACAGAACCAGTCTATGACAATGATAATATAAGCTTAATCCATCTTGAAGTGATATATATATATATAGTTTTCTAGTACAAAACCCCTCAGTGCTGAATTGGTTGAGAAAAGAAATAAATATTGCACTCTGCTTTTAAAATGCTCATATTTTAATTACTCAACATCAGAGAAACAAAAACACAATATGAAAAATGATTGCTGAAGTCTGAACTTTATTAGAAGCAACAAGTCACATACATAATTTCATCATATTTGCACTATGAAATGCAAAATGTTGGTAAAATTATAAATTATCTTTGTATTACAAATATCTTTGTATTACAAATTATCTTTGTATTTCATCTATTCAAATGTGTATTAGAACAATACTTGTTAGTGGCTCATCCATGTGCATGTATTTCTGTCACAATTTTATATCTATGCTGTAAAGATCCTAGGTGTAGAATAGGTTAACAGTTAATGAATCCAGGAATGCCACAAATAAATTTACACCCCCTAAAGTCAATTACAAGTGTTCACAAAACTGTGCGTTTATCTTGTTATTTATCCTAGTATACATGCAAATCTGTGATCTCGTGTCCACTTTCGAGCTTACAGACAGTCACCTATCAAGCTCATTACCTGTTCAGGTGCTACTTGATTACAAAATTAAGAAAAATATACCTACTCAATTTCTCCCTTAAGTATGGGTTGATAGTACATATTCAGCTGCCCAGTAAAAAGTGTTATCAGAATTTTGCACAAAAATCCATGACCACCACCAATGCAAAAAAAAGTTTCAACTCATCAAATGTGAAAGGTTTTGATTTTTTCATGCAGATGTTTTCAATCAAATCTGCCCCTTTACTCTCTAATCTGCATAAAATTCATTTCATCTACAATCAAACGCAAGAAAATCTCATAAAGAAATAGCCTTAAATGGTCAATAGGCATGGTATTCTACATTTAATTTTGAAATACTACTAAATAGGGTTGGCCAGCATGCCATTTGCTTTATGTCCAGCGAACATGTTCACTGGACTCGTATTCAACATCAATTTGGGGCTCAAAATTACTCATTGGTCTCATAGGGCAGTCATCATAAGAGTGCTTCTTAGCCTCTTTAGATGTTTCAGGAACTGCTAACAGGGACTAATGTTGTTGATCTATCAAATCCTATCATGCCACTGATGAGGGCTCTGAAGACCATCTCTGCCTCAAGAGAAGCAGACCTTAGAACATTCTTGTGGTCCAGCAAGACCTTCAATGTCTCCAAAGCAGTGTACTTGTAATTGTGAAGAAGCTCCACAGACAGCACCATGTGCATAGAAAACACATGCCTAGATGTATTTGCTACAATTTCTAGCTAACACTGAAGTGCTGCTTAAGTTAATTATTCTTCATTCAATATATTGAAGAAGGCTGCTGAAAAGAGATTGGCATTGAGGCGATCAAGATGAGAATATGGCTCTTAAGCTCTCCAGATGATGTGTCCAAGACTCTATAGCTGGTGTAGATGAAGGATATAACACTACTAATGCCTGACAAACTCCTTTCACTGTAAAATATGCATAAGTTCCCAGACCAATGTGGAGTGTGGAAACAACAGAATGTCTTTACATGATGCCATCCACGGACTGGAGATATTTTTGTCCTCAGTGCCTGAAGGAATAGAATACACCTCTGGGAGAAGGAGGTGGTAAAATTAATTTACCACTTTATGAATGTCCAGACTTCCTCCTCCAACAATTGGCCCATCTGATGAAAGGGAGCTGGGGACCCCAATTAAGGGGGAGGGACCACTGCCACCACAAGAAATAAAATAAACAAGGTACATTATTTAACGTTGGTGTTCAGAGAAAAATAATAAAACACTAGCTCTGTACAAGCCATTTCTAACTCAAGATTTATATTTGCAATCTACAATAACAATATATACCTCTAGTCGACAAGAAAAACAAAGAAAACCCCTCAATTTTTTAGACATTGGCTCGCAGATAAGCTGAGCCCCCTACTTCCAGGCTTTTCTTTTCCTAAATTATTTGACTTATACACAGGTATGTATGGTAGCTATCTCCTCCAGATGAAGGGCAGTCTGATATATGAGAGAGCCTGTAGAGGGGCAGATGCTGGTGCAATTCATGCACTAGTGATTGCAAAACTTGAGACCAGAATCAGAAGCATAAAGAAGACTGGCCTGCTGATACACAATATAACACCTCCTGGCTCACAACTCATGAGAAACAACAGAAATTCGCCATTTCCCTCTCCAACAGATTCTAGATTCTTGCTGACTTTGATGATAGCTCTATTGAAAAAAAGCTGAAACATGTTAGAAAAACATTCATGTCAACCTGTGAGGAGATGCTGGGATTCAGAAGACGGAAGCTAAAGAGCTGGCTGTCAGAAGATACAACCAGAAGACTGAAGACAAATAAGAAATCAAGCAGAGACTTGTATAGGCAATGACCAGTGCACAGTCACAGCACATTCAAGAGGAATACAAGACAATGAATCAGGAAATCAAGAAGAATGCAAGGAAAGATAATTGGGAACTTGCCAACCTGCCACAGATGCAGAGAAGGCTGCAAAAATAAATGACATGAGGACTATGTACAACATCACGACAAGTATCATGGATGAAAACCAACACAAACAAACCTTATGAGGAAAGGATGGGAACATCCTGAATAAACTGGCAGAAAAGCTCAACAGGTGAAATTAACATTGCAACAACTTGCTCAACTGTGTACCTGTGGAAAACCCACCTATCACAGGAGAGAAATGATCCGGACACCAACACAAGGACCCCATTACCAAGGAAGACATCATACAGGTAACAAGAGTGGTATAGCCCCTATCCCAGACAACGTTCAATTAGAAGCGTTAAAAGTAGATGCCACAGCTACAGCAGACACCTTGTTTGACCCTGTACAGAAAAGATGGGACAAAGAAGAGATGTCACAAGAGTGGAGAAATGGCAACACTGTTAAAAAATTTCTCAGAAGGAAGACCTTAGCAACAGCCAGAACTGGCGAGGTTCTCAATTCCTATCCCAATCAAACATGATTTTCACAAGGATGATTTTGGACAAGACCAGGTCTGCAGTAGATTCCAGACTGAGAGAAAAAGCCAGATTCCTGGCTGCAAGGTCATTTACAGAACAGAGAGCCACACCCTGCATTATCATTGAACAGTCCCTATAATGGCAGTCAATCCTGTCTATAAATCTGGAGATCAGGAAACCATAAAACATTGTGGATAGCAGTACTACTTGGAAAATTCTGAGGTACTTCAGCATCCCAGAGAAGACTGTCATCATTATCCAGTGCCCTACAAAGACACAACCTGTCATGTCAAGCCCAACAGAGATATTTTATCTCAAGATAAAATGTTTTTTATCAGATAATATAATATTATGGTCTTATTTTGCTATAAATCAGAGCAAGATATTTTTTGCAGCTACTGACAAACAGAAATTTTCAAAAATAAAATTTCAGGCCCCTGTCCCGTAACACAAAATTGATAGACCCTGAAAAAATTAAAGTATACCATATTTTATGTGTTTTTTCGTACCCTTTAATTTTTTGTACACAATCCAGTTATCAAAATAATAATTATTTAAATGTATCATAATTTTTTGTACATATCGCTTTGTATTATTTGAAAAATTCATTAAATTATCGGACATAACATTTCCACTAAGAAGATTTACGTTTGCAAAAAAGATCGAAAATACCGTATTCCCACTTTGTTTTTACAAAAATTAATGATTAATTGTTGGTGAGAAAATATAATGATTGATGCATAAGCATGGGCACCCGCAGCATAGGTCAAGGGGGGGTCACGTGACCCCTCCCCCCGGAAATCATACTGCAATATATATTCCGACAAGTTTAATCATGCAAATGAAGCTGAAAATATGTCACAAGATTTTGTTCAAAATGCTTAGTAAATATTAGCTTTAGTTTCAGACTGCTTATTATACTAACTCTCCCGGTCGTGATTGACTGACCCCCCCCCCTCTTTTGCAAAAGATCCTGCCGGCGCCCATGTGCAAAAACTCTTATTGTCATTACAGTATCTACTGGTTTTTATTAACAAATGAACAAAGGACTTTACAGACCATACCTTTAAATATTATCGTTAATTAATTCTCCTTATTAAGTCCGTCACCCTAACAAAACACCATGTGCATTTTAAAACGAGTTCGGAAGCCCTTTGATGTTGTCTTATCCAACAAAAATTACATCTCAGTACATGCTAAAGTGAAGACCACAGACCACTGGTCAACTTGTCTTATTGTTTCATTAGTCATACAAACATAATATATAAAAACCTTGTCATTTTCCATCGTAAATTTGAAAGTCACGGACTCCGATAAAACGATTCGTATATATACATATACTATCTTTTAAGTGCTTGTTCTGTTTTGACTTGAATATAATTAACATTTTATTGCAAATCTATTCTATGATATACCCCACTATTATCTTTATTGGCGAGTTTGAATAACAAGTAATGCATATGATCGCTTGTCCTTATAACATCTGCTATATGGACAACGGCTTCAATAGAACATTGACAGACTTTCATTTCCCTAAAGCGAGCCTCATTTCCCTACTGGCAGCCTCACTGATTTGACCTCTTCAGTCGATTCTTGCCCTCAATCTGGTTTCAACTGGACTAACCAAAGCACTAAGCAGGTTTAATTACCATGTAAATAACACTATACAGCCATGTGGTTGCTGTGACAATGTACATCGTAATTAAAACAGGAATGAACTGTTGATTTAGCGGTGTTTATTCCTAATGGAATATAGTAGGGTTGTAATACATGAGGATTATCCCACTCGTCAGGTAACTGAAAGTAGTCTTTTTTTCTCTTTGCAAAAGCTACAAATAAAAACTACACTGAATACATACGGTCTTGTACACTGAAAAAATTTTGTTTGATTGATCTCTCTGGCGCGCGTGCACACACACACACGCGCGCGCATTAACTGAAGCATTGATTTCAAGTTCTTTATTTTTTATTGCAATTTGATAATGAGATTATTGTTGCGGTAAAAATACAACTTGCACTTAATTTCCTGACGATACGGGATCGTATCGTTGCGTACAATTTACCAATAAATAATACCCATAACTTACACATGTTCAAACCATCTTGATCATTTTGCACAACATAACAGGTACATATGTTCTAAATGCAGACGAGCTTGCACGCTGAGACATAATTCTCTCTCTCTCTCTCTCTCTCTCATAACAAAAGTACTTTTGATTTATGAGACAGAAAATATACGTTTACTTTGTACGTTTGTACCGTCAGGTTGTCGAGTAGCGTGTGTACTGTAGAACTTGTTTTGGTACGATCCCTTTATTTTTCGTACATGGTCAGCACCACCAAATGATAATTATTTATTTTACATATAATTTTTCATACACTGAAATTAATAATTATTTTTTTGTGTACGAAAAATTACATAAAATACGGTGCCATGGTTAGTATTGCAATATGCTCATATATAGTATGATATAACTTGGTACCCAGATCTAAGTGAAGGCCCTATGTTCCAGAGGGAACAAAGAGGAATATTACTAAATAATAAATGCCAAATTTGGTTTACATTCAATCTCCTTAGTCAAGCTAAGCTGTGAAAACAGAAGTTTGGGACAGGGCAATCAGTGACCATGATACCTCTACCTATAACACAGAATGCTAAAAATCAAGATCTTATGAAGTTTTATCAATATTAAGATGCACTTTTATCGAAGTTCTAAGTCAACTACTTGCATCCCACATATTGAGGGAATCTCTCTGATTTCTCCCGTTTATTCACTTGTGTGTGAAATGATCATGAAAAGCACACCTGAAATTGAAAACTTAACCTGTATGTGACAAATGTCCTACTGATTAGAAGTATATTTGCTCTTTTAAATGTTATTTATTAAAAATGATACTTCTAAACATTATCTGTTACTGAACTGTTCAATATTTTTTCATGTGCACAAAGTGAAATGTGCAGTGCCTCAGCCAGAATAAAATGCCAAAAAAAGATGTTCTTTTTTTTCTTTCTTTCCACTCTAAATAATATTTAACTGGTTTTATAGTTTCAATATTAAACATTACCTATCTGCAATTTTCAGTATCAAAATTTCGGACTCTGCATTTAGTGCTTCTGCCATTGCCAAGGTGAATTTACACTTGCACTGTATCAGATAACTCGTGAAAGGAATCAAGAATAGCTGTCTGCTAACTTGTAAAACATGGAACTGTTCCAGACTTTAGAGTTATTCTGATACGTGATTTAAACAGGTCTCATCATAAAGAAATTTCAGTGGCTAAAATTATAAAGAAATGAATTGCGACTCTAAATGTTCTGTAATGAGTTCTTTCCTAAGCATGTATATGTCACAATTACACATTTTCTCATTTACAATAATAATTTACCCTATTGCCTCTCATCTAAATTTAAGCAATTTTGTTTGTACATGCAAACAAAGTTGAGGTTTCTTTTCACCAAAAGGAACAGTAAGAAACTAAGATTCCATTTCCATTCTGTAAGTGAATGCTTCTAAAATATGCTACTTACCTTGAGTTTGTCCATCAGTGTACTGACCACTAAAGATTTTCCTGTGGCAGTATGACCGTACAGGAACAAGGCTGCTGGAGTAAAATGGGCCCTCTAAAATGGATACAACTCTTTAATATGAACACTTACAATCATACTCATGCAAAGTTTTACTCACATAAAAGCTTAATACAAACTTCAACAGAATCAAATCAAAGATAAATGATTAACTGTTACAATCTATTAACTTCCGTATGTGTGAAAATATTAGATGATAAGTGAAAAATTGTGTGAAATATTTAGTAAACGCTTGACTCTATTCCTCAGAGACCTTGTAAGTATGTAACCATTTCAAAACGATTTGAAGACAGTGGAAGTAACCATTTTAAAAAATTGTTGGAATTTGATGACAAGGGAAGAAAATCATTTAAAACAAATTGTGACAGGGAAGGTAACCATTTAAAACAAATTGTTGCAATTTGATAACAGGAGAAGCAACCATTAAAAAAATTGTTGCAATATGATGACGGGAAGAGATTAATATGCTAATACAAGAATTTACAGTTCTAAATTTGAAGTAATAGGGATGATAACTTAGCCAGTTAAAACTGCAAAATGTTTATAGTAAAGTCCACCTACCTGTCAACCTATTATGTACCAGACAGTGATCAAGGTTTTTTGGTTGTTAAAAAGGTGGGTTTTGTGGCCCCCAAAGGGAGCCACATTGTATAACTGAGAATCAGCTATGTAGTCCTACAAGCCTGGAAATTCAATTTTGAATAAAAGAAAACAATATGCCTCTTCTAAACAAAAGAAACTGGTAATGTAGCAGTTTCATGTATGTCATCACACATGCACATGCACACATTCACATATGCATGCACACGCAAACAAAATTAAATACATGACCGATGCTCTTTTGGGCCAACAGAATTTCCAAGTATTTAAGACAAGACCATTTCTTCCTTTTGAATAATAAGTGCTGAAATATCTGATAAAAGACTTCCAAACTGACTGCTGTGGTAGACATACTCGATATCGGATTAGCACCATTTCATTTAGGATGACAAATTAGACATACAGTGTAATTAGAAGTCTTTTGGCTTTTGGCAAAAACCGTATATGATCATCCACTCAGGGGGATTAGTGACAGAAAGATTTTCATGGCAGCCATATTGGATGCATGATTGGTATGATTTTCTTTTTGGAAAAACTAGGTTTCATTAAAAAGTCTATTGGTGAAAACCCCATGCTGAGATAGCCATCCATTTGGGAAAAGTAGACATAACAATATTTACAAGACAGCCACAACAGTGGTCATATTGAAGATTATTCATTTTCATTTAGGGCAAACTAGACAACATAAACAGTCTTATGATGACAATGCCTGTCAAAATGACTTTCCATTTGGGAGGAGTAGTGAAAACAAGGTTTTCAAGATGGCCCACATATTGGACATCAGATCAGAACCATTTTAATTTAGAATCAACAAAACATTATAAGATTAATTTGAGTGAAAACACCATGATGATATGACCATTTAATCAGGAGAAATATTGATAGCAAGATTTCAAAGCGGCCATTGTGGGCAGCCATACAGGATCCTAAATCAGCACATTTTCACTCAAGAGCAACATGACATCATAAGAAGTCTTCTGGTGAAAACCCATGCTGATAGAACTTTCTGTTCAGGAGGAGTACCAATAAGACTTTCATGATGACTGCTGTTGTGGCCAAACAGACCATGAAGTACCAAAAATTAACACATATTCAAATTTGATTGAGACCTTCTCAGTATAAAAGAACTGGAATGGTTGGAACCTAATGCCAAGATAAAAGAGTCATTGTGCAAAAGATGAAGTTCTAGAAAGAACACACAAGCTTGTCTTCAATTCATCAATTCAAATCTCTTATTCTGACATCTACATCTTGCATTTGATATTTTTTCAAAACAATACTGAATACTGTACCTAAATTTGCTAGCCCTAAAAGGTTTTGATCCAGCATATAGTGTGAAATACTGCCTATGATCAAACAAAGGCATGGAAAGAAAAATCATTATGAAATTTTGAAGCCAATGAAATAGGATGCACCTAGTTCATCTTCATGCAGGTGATACTAACATTTATAGCAGTTTGAGATTTACATGTCAATAGTGACATGGTAGACTCAGATTTATGGATGTATGCTTTTAAAAATCAATGCTTTACTATGTGACGTTATTTGTCAAATTTAGACTAGATCTGTAATTAAATGAGTGCTTACAAAACACCTCCTACTCTAAAAGTAATAATTTGACAAATCCCTTCTATTTGTGGCATCAAGGTAAAGAATATATCTCAAATGATTCAAAAGATATTAATGTCAAGAATCTGATGGAGACATATGCACATCTTTTTAATGGGAATAACTCTGAAAACGTTGATCAGAGACATTCTTCTACAAGACACATTTTGTAGTCATCATGCAAAAGTACATCAAGATCTTATGAAGATTCCTCAAACAGTTAAGGAGATGTGAAGTATGAAGGCAATTTTAAAACATGGGAAGATAACTTTAAAGGTACCAATCTAACAAAGCTTAATCTCGCATGTGTGATAAACTCGTCATGACACAAATACATAGCAAATTTCATGAAGATATCTCAAGAGCTTCTGAAGAAATTAACTGTCGAGAATATGGCCACGACAAATGGACACAATTTTTTGTTTAAAATAGAGGTAACTCATAAGATGCTTAAAAATAGAACCCATTCTCTTATGTTTGGTTGCAAGCATAAATAAACCTCTGTGCCAACAGACCCTTTCAAATACCATTGAAACAGTAAATGAGCAAGGAGATCTACACTAGCAATCCACCAATTACGAGACAGACACTTTACCAACTGAGCAGACTGGCTTCAAAAAGTACATGTATATGCATCTGGAAAGAAATCTGAAGAAATGACATATACTTTTACCTTTCCAAAGAGTGCCATGAGAGTTGAGATCTGCTTCTGTCTGCAGGGAATTTCTTCTATAATCTCATTTATTATCGTTCCCAGATCTTCTGAAGATGCTGAAGCCATGTCCATAATTAACAATGGTTGATACCTAATATCAACTGCTGCAATGAGATACAGTGAAAATTGGTCTTAATGGATACTTCCATATCAAGGGCAGTAACTCAAACAGAACAGCATTTCACGAACAACTTCTCACTAATCACATATTTCACCTCTGTACAAATCTTTCAAGCAAAATCAAAGAATATATGAGAAAATTCTAACAGTAAATAATTTGATAACCTTTAGCAAGGGAAAAACCTACCTTGAAAAACCACTTTTTGTCTGCATTGCTTTTTGAAGACATGCTTTACTACAGTAGTTTCAAAATTAAATTTCTGAACACCTTTGCTTCAATTGTTAAAAAAAGCCAATCTGTTGACAGTTCATAAAACTGAAGTATTATGAAACTCTAAAGCAACACCCTAAGGTTATAGGTCTGCATTTCCACTGCACAACATATATGAGAAACGAAAATACCTGCATCTTGTAAAAGTATCCAGCATGTTCGAGCATGCATTCATGCATGGATGTAGGTATGTACCCATTCCATACATTTTTCCAAGTATACAGAAGATGCCAAGTTAAATAATTGCTGATATCAGTAAATGAAATTACCTTTCAAAAACATTTGACTACAGGGCAGTTCTGGCTTCTTTAATGGCCCTTTCATTACCCTCAATCCTAATGTGAATAGCCAACAGTACATAAAACTTACTGATGATTTTATAAGCAAATCAAGTTTCTGTATAATATGTACAAATTAAGAGATTATTTGATTTAAGGTTTTGTAAGGCTTTCAGTGTGGAAAGAGAGTTAGATTGTGAAATTGGAGTCTTAAATGGTCTTGATGTATTTCTGAGACCTTAGAATCAGTGTTTTATCTACCCATGCATCATGCGTTAAATATGCAGACTTTTCGGATTTGACGCACAAAAGTCATCGACAGTACGTAAATTGACGCACCCCAATGTTATATTTTGCTGATTAACACAAAACAAAGGTTTGGTCTAAAAATCGTCGCCAGTACTTAAATTGATGCACACCAATGTTATGTTTTGCTGATTAACACAAAATAGAGGTTGCTCTAACTACTTTATTGGCTAGATTACAACTCTTCCAAACAGGGAAAACATGCGCACATCAGTTCTTATGCTGATGTTATCATAATACATAGGGTTACAAGTGAGTGTGGAGCCTGGAGCTGACCTTATGTGACCTGTAACTGTCGCATCATTTGTAGCAACAGGATGTTAGAACCATATAATCACCACACACATGAAAGAGGCAGAAAATAAACACGTGATTTTAAAGTGATTCTCATGAAAAACTATTATTTTATGTGCATCCTTGTCATGCAACAAAGCAACAATTTCCATTCCATCAATTGTATACTTTGCATTGTTCCAAGATGCTGTCAGCATTTGACTGAAAATGGCGTCCAAGGCAAACAAATTAAAACAGATCTGAAACAAACGAAATTATCATTTGGATCGCGTTTCTACAACAGACCGTCGATAACAGTATTGTTATCAAACCAGTGAAACCTTCATCACCTAAAGATGAGGTACCCATTACTCATAAAATAAAACATAATTTTTTGCAGCAATAGCTGAAAACATACAGCTGGCTACGTTTTCAAAAAGTTAAGTCGAGTGACAGTGAAGACTCCTTTATGTTTTGCCATATATGTACAGAGGCTAAAAAAAACCTCCATGACCAAATGTGCAAAAAACAATAACTTTCAGAATAGTACACTGGCAAGGCATGCTGGGTTACCAGAACACAAACTGCTGACTGAAGGTCCACAGTACCAGGCAGATTTTAATGCAGTTTTACAAACAAGACATAGCAGTGAAAGTGCTACTAAAGTGTGTACATTGGCTGAGTGTAGAAGACAAAAACTTTTTTAAAAAACAAATCTCTTCCTAATTAAATACACAACTTAACAGCTGAAGAAATTGATGCCATTGGCATTTTGAAGAATTCCTGTTCAACGGTACTGGAAAGCCTGTCAAACGTTGAGGATAGTCTTATACGTGACCTGCAAAATTCATCGTTTGTGACAGCAATGGCAGATGAAAGCACTGACATATCCAACAATAAACGCCTTGTCATATATGTTCAGATTATTTCTGATGACATGAAACCATGAACAAGATTTTTAACAAATATAGAATGTTCAGATGCTTCTGGCAAGGGAATTGCCTTATTGGCTTTAATCACATTATATAACTAATATTTTTGTTGTGTATTTGAATAATATAATTATTTTTTAAAAACTATTGAAGACTGATCATCGGCTTGAATAGGACTCACTGGTTTGGATTTTGACTCACTGTTTTTTGCCTTGATGAGTCAAATGACTTACATGAAGCCATTTGTGGATAAAACACTGTAGAATGATAACAATTTCTGTGGTATAAATGGAGGCTCCATCTGATAACCTTCTCAAGTTTGTTATAGTGCATTACAATAACAGCCGTCCCCATCTTTCAAACCATTTGTCTACTGGGACATATGGCCATTACAGGAGGCTCTGATTCATATAAGAAACGCCAATTTTCTGCACCACTTTCAAATCATCAGATTACAACTAAACACCAACTATCAGAAATGCCAATTAAATGCACCATTTTTAAAATTATCAGATTACAAATAAACACCAACTATCAGAAATGCCAATTAAATGCACCATTTTTCAATTATCAGATTACAAATAAACACCAAATATCAGAAATGTCTATTATCTGCACTATTTTTTTAAATCACCATTTTTATTGTGAAATCATATCGGAAAATAAAATAGTCAACTTTCATGCAGGTGATACTAAATGTTGAGTTCATTATCGAAGATCTGTTCCCTATGTATTTACCAATCAAAAAGTTATGGTTTTGTCTGATGAATTTAACCCAAATTGTATGTAAAATGCAGGACTTTCTGTAATGAATTTAAATCCATTTTAATTATTCAATTTAATGTATCCAGTTAGTGCATCAGTCTGATAATAAATGAGGTAGAGTTATATTCATTAGGATGAAATAGTGATAATAATTTCAAACAGCAATGATCACAGAATTAAACTTAAGCAGTTTGTTTTCTACTACAGAAATAAATTGATCAATGTGCCAGTCCTTTGCTCTGTGATCCCTGTAGAAAAAAAATTAAAGTATATTCAAATGAAAAATGTTGTTCTATTTCAGAAGGTAAGACTACTTTAGGGACTAAAGCATCTTTTTCAGAGTTCACAAATTAATGTCAGTGATGATTTTCTCTTGTAAATTACAAGACACAATTGTACCTGTGAATAGTGACTCCTACATACAATTACTGTATAAGGTTAAAAAGACTTTCAAAAGGGGCATCGTCAACAATTGTATACCTATACTATCCCACTGAATTCTTTCTCCTCAAGGACATTACACTTAATAAATCAAATACTGCTCATTGCTTAAATTCACAAAGACTTGCTCTGCAAGTCTAATTGTAGTATACACCAGATACTTTCCTCGCATGATTGCACATTCACCCAGGTAGATTTGGTCGGTTTACTAGAGTGTAATATCAAGAGAAATAATTGATTTAGCACTAGTGAAGTAAACTCATAGCACACAACTGTAGGGTGAGAAGGTGAGTCAGAGGACCAACACCCTAACCATCTTAATCCATAATTTGTTCTTGTGGTCACAAGCAAGATGACGCTTGAAAAATATGACAGAGACACTCTATTTCTCTATGCCTTCAGATTTAACAAGAACCACAGAGCACTGGCTGTTGCGTGGGCTGTTTTGTCAATGGTCTTTACAGTGTTGAATGTCCTAACATTTTCATCACCTCAGTGGATTGGCGATAAATCTGGAGGGAAAGGCTATGGCTATATAGGGCTCTACCAGGTCTGCATCCCTGATGATGCCAACACTGAAGGGGAGTACTTTTGCATTGGCTCATTTCAGCAGTTTCAGAGTATTCTAACTGAAGGCTTCAAAGCATCCACTGTACTATGTGGGTTGTCAGCTCTCCTCATGCTGATTGTTGTTGGAGCCCTTCTTCTCTTCTTCTGCTTCAGAAAGAATAGAGTCTTTCTGCTGTGTGGGACTCTGCAAACTATCTCAGGTAGGTCAAATATTATGAAAACCTTTACATATTAGGCCCACCCCTAAACACCGTAGGTATGATATGGTACAATTAGGTCTTTAATGTCCATGTGAACTCATCACATGACTGGTCATTTGGAACAAAGTGTAGGTGTCAGAAAAACACACATTTAGTGTGGACAGGGTAGATATTCATTAAAATTTAGCAAAAATAAAAAAAAGCATTTCACAAAATCTGAATATAATGGGTTGAAATATTTAAATTATGAGGTTTACATTCATTTAGCACTGCCCTTCACTAGTCCCATATCTTTTGCCACCCAATGCAGCTGCTGTGTAGTGATGTCATCTGTGTCACTCATGAGACCCTAACAGTACATAATATTCCTATTCAAACAAAGTCTTTTTCAAGTTCTATCAAAATCCACTTCTTTATAGTCATTGCTATTGCAGTGCAACCCATCAGAATGCAAGACTGAGGCTCAAAAATCCGCTTGTCAGAACTGGGGTTCAGATTGAGTACAAAAACAAACCTTGGTGTCAAAACTGGGGGTCAAATTAAAAATTTGGGGGTATCTGATGCATAAATGGTGGTAAAGGGAAATACTGTATTGGTATATATTACTGGCCTGAACATTTTTGAATTTTTCATAATTTTTTCAAACATTTTCTACTTTCTCATTTATTTATAATGTCAGACTTTACCCTTCATCAAGGTAGATTTAGTCTACTTCTCTCAAAGCTGATTTCTGATTTGTTTTAACAGATACATTTCTTTGTGCCACGGTTAGTAGGGTAGACAAGTCCACGCTGCACGTGTAATGCTGTATTTATGGAAGGAATGATTTCAAAATCAGTTCAGGGTAAATAAGATAGGAAGTAACAATAAGATTCAAACTCCATTTTCACTTCCTCTGTCCAAACAATCTGGCAATCAAAGTGGTTGCCATGTTTCAATCCATCAAGCTCGAGAATGTCCTTGGCTCCTACCTGCAATCTGGCCCAAAGTTGTTCCTTAATCTTTGAGTGGACAGATCCCATTCAAGTTACCAAATCATGACCCTTTGCTATTTCAGCTGGTAAAAGGTTGCCAAATGGAACTGATGTGGGGAAAAGGTTATATTAGAAAAGCAAATGATGCATGTGGGAATGATATTACTCATCTGGCTCACACAACTTAACAGCTGACCATTTCACTAATCAAACTTATTTAGTAGTGTAACAACATACCCAATGTAAATTATCTCCCAAGTATTTCATGTTGATTTCATCCACTTTACTATATTTTAAGAATATTTATTTCTAAAGATGAAGGTATAACCAACATGCACAATTTATTGCTAACTGAAGTCAACCAAGATCTTGACTATAATAAACACATCAAAATTATGGCTTCAAAAGGGGTACTAAGTCCAGTCAGTCAGATGCAAGATCACCTCATTAAAATGCATCACTATTACACATTATGGAAACAGATCCTGATAAAAACTGCATATATTCCAAGTTTAATCAAGTGCCACAGGTGACAAAGTGGTCTAATGCGTTTGCCTTTACTGATAACCAACATCTCACCTCTGTCCATGTGGGATCAAGTCTCAGGTTCAGTCATCATGGGTATGTGAGATAGTTTGCCAGTAGCTTCCCATGGGTCACTAGTTCTTCCCGGCGTTTTCCCTATGTTCTTCCTCCACCAAATATCCTTGCAGTCATGTATAGCCTATCATGTGCTGACAAACCCATAATAACCAAATTTAATCAAAATCAGATCACAAATTACAGATCATAGATATAGTTTTCAGAGCAGTACCAAACTCTGCTAATCAGATATAAGACTACATCATTAACATGCATGGATCTCATTCACTTTCAAACCCATCCATGGTCTTGATGATATAAGCCAATAATTCAATTCTGATCAAAATCTGATCAGAAATATGTCTTCCAGAGTGGTAACAAGCTCAGCCAATCTGATTTAGAATCAAGTGTTTAATAGGTGTGTTTGTCACTCATTATCAAACCTGTAGAAGATCTTGATGATGTAAGCATATATTCCCAAGTGTGATCAAAATCAGATCTGAAATATGGCTTCCAGAGTGGTAACATGTTCAGCCACTCACCTTCAAGATAACCTTATTAATATGCATGGATTTCACTCATCAGAGATACCCATCCAAGATAATGAAATGGGACTTACAAAAGGTGGTTGCTATCAGAAGTGGTCTTATTATTTTAAAATAGTCACAAATAATGTGTTCTGTTGTAGTTTTGTTTTGTTTTGATCAAGTAAAAACTAAAAATATCCAACCACAAGTAAAACTGAATGGCACAGAATAATCTCATTAGATTTGGCAAAAATCTACAAACTGTATTAGATTTAAAATAAAACTGGATACATGGATCATAGAGGTGTATTGAAACTGTTTTAATTCACTATCCTAAAAGTGAACTTTTCATGTGCCAGTGTGGTAAACAAGCAAATTCCAAGAAATTCTGTCCTTGCTTTTCATGTTGTTGAGTGTAGCTTTTGTAAAGGAAGAGACAAAGTGATGATGTTGGTACAGCAAATGAGTTAAGGTACAATTTATAAAGTGAGATGCTACCTGATGACAGAGAACATTGACAATCAAACCCAGGTGAGATCTCATCAGAATAAAGCTGCATACAAAATTTACTTGAAAATAAAAACATACTGAAACGAAATTTGGTTGTAATGCAGTAATAATTAAGAGAGTTATTGTTTGGAATTGAAAGTGAAATGGACCGAAAGACAGATGGATGGAATGATGGAAAGACCCTATTTAAATCCATCATTTTCAATGACAACCACAGGACAAACATACAGCAAAATATCCTATAAATGAATAGAATTGTACATTTTTTTACACAGAGGTTTTACTACATCAGGTATGAAGGTATTTATACAAGTCTGTTCAACTTTAAATGACCTCCATTTAACAGATGATGGCATTTATACAACAAAATTTTGCAAAAAGGGTCTTTTCTTACATAAAACTATTATGTTCAACTGAAAATCTCATACTTCTTCTCCAATGTCTCCATTTTGATATGAAATTATATATATATATATATATATATATATATATATATATATATATATATATATATATATATATATATATATATATATTTATATATTTATATATATTCAGTTAGTTTATATGACATTAATTATCCTTGGCTTCATTGTTCCAACAATTTGATTGATGTTGTATTACAGTTACATTTCACTTAATTATGCCTGATTAGCAAAACACTGTAGGTAAACAAAGCAGAAGTAATATGTCTTCCTCATGTTTATCCAATGACTTTTACTACCACAGATTTTGTCAGATAAAACTGAATAGACTGTATTAGGAATTTTGTTTATACATGAACTTATTGTGCACGAAATACTGAAGGCAATGAACATTTAATAAAAGTAAACATTATCAAATTTAGAACAATCTGCCATTTTATGTCCTCATTTTACTGAAAAATCTACAAACAAACATATCTACTACATGTTTATAAAAGTCTGATAATCTGAAACTTCCAGAAAATTTTAGTGTAGTTGACCTTTTGGCTTGCTTTGAATGTTTTGTCTTTTACCACTTGCAATTTTGTGTTGTCAGCTGTAATCAAACATCAGATCAGAACTGTATTCAAACATCAGATAGAGCTGTATTCAAACATCAGATCAGAGCTGTATTCAAACATCAGGATAGTGCATGGCATTTGAGCATAAGCTTTTCGTTTTTGATAAAACTATTTTTGTAGGTAGCTTACAAATGATAAATTTGCTTTTTATTTCATTGCATAGAAATTGGTACCATCCACTATCTGCAAACATCAGCTGTTTTCCAGTGCACTAAGGAAATATTACAGATCTTGTTTGAATTCTACTGTGGCAGCTCAGTTGGTAGAGCACTAGTATTGTAATCTAAGGGTTGTGGGTTTGATACCAACCCAGACCAGCCCAGGTCATCGGCCACGTTGTGCCCTTGTTAATTTCACTTAGCTCCCATTTTCTCAGCATGAAATAGTCAAATAAAGTGCAGAAAGTACTGTTAAAAACCAAACAACAGAAACATCTCTTCACCTTGTGCCAGGAAAAATGCTTGAACTTTGCAAAAATCACACACGAGTGCAATAATACAATGGCAGCAGTTTTTTGTAAATGTGACCATTCAAACTGACATTCCGACTCATGCTGATATGATTATTGACACAAGATATTATACCTTGTGCCAGGAAAAATGCTTGAACTTTGAAAATCACACACGAGTGCAATAATACAATGGCAGCAGTCTTTTGTAAATGTGACCATTCAAACTGACATTCCGACTCATGCTGATATGATTATTGACACAAGATATTAGTCCTTCATAAAATTGTCAAGTTGTACCAAACGGCTATAAAGGGAAATAATAATAGAACATCAGCTCAAATCTGTATTGTCATTTTATCAAATATGTTGCAGGTATTCTAAACATGGAATAAATGATGTTTTGGGGAAGGTCCATGTGAACTAATGATACATCAAAATTAAATACTTCAAAGTTTTGACAGTTTTAAACACATTTTTAGCATCAATAAAATTCACTACAGTGTTCCCTCTTTATAACACAATTCATGGGAACCATACAAGTGACCTATGCTATATGTGACGATGCTTGATAAGGAGGGATGTTCCATCAAGGATGTGCCCAGATAGTGCATTAAAACAACAAGAATGGGAAATCACATTATAATGGGCTTTCATGAGCCAAGAACAAAATGGTAAATAAAGTAAGTTCCAATGATAAAACAAAATTTAGCAACTCAAGGTGAAAAAGGTGGATTCATTTTTTAACGTTGAGAGTCACATTATAGTACTATAAGAGAAATTTTCTTCAAAATTTTTGATATTATAGTTCTATATATTGGCTGGTGAACTTGTAAGAAATATTTTATATGCAAGACAGAGACTTGAATTTACACAAATTGTAATTTTCTGGTATTTTTGTAACAACCTGAATTTTTTATATATTTAAACAGCCATAACACGTAAACAAGGAAAACAATCTTTCTTCAAACAGACCTGACATTTTAAACTAGAATATAAATCTATATATCATCTTCACTATCCATGGGTGATGATTTATTTCACTTCACACTGACCATTGGCAAACATAGCTAGTCATGACATTACCTACCACTCCACTTGGGTGTACCACAAAGAAACTGGTCAAATCAAAATGTCCATTACATTTACCTAGGTAGACAGGTGAAAATGATCACAGTGACCTTTTCAGTCAATGTCAGTTTCCATCATTTTAGTTCATTCAGATGCAAGTTCTTCCTTACAATCAAGGCATGTGAACATCATGGAAGTCACCATACTTAATTCCCAACAGGTGTAACAACCTCTATCATTGGCCAATTGAATTCACTTGTTAAGGGCAATTACTCCTTCACCTGCAAAAGGGCACTTCTTCAAAACACTGTATTTGCTACATACACAAAGCATCGGTTGATGTTGAACAAAGTAGATTGATGAACCTTGAGTAGTGAAGATCATTGTGCTATATGCTCACAAAAATGTGTGTGAACATAAGATGAATGAGAAATCCATGTTCAAAAATATTCTGAAGAAAAACAAAAGGTACATTATGAATGATCACAACTTATCCGTTTTATAACCTTTTAAATAATGTATACTTTCATGTACTTATCATGTGAAATGTATACTTTAATAAATTTATCAGGTGGAAAAAAGCCTTGAAGCTTAAAAGAATGTTCCAAAACTCATAGTAGTCACCTTCTTACCTTAATTCCATGACCATATCTTCACTATAAGCGGGGCTGCAGTATATTGTGGGGCCTATTATTGAGCAATTGCTACATTAAAGTTTAATATAAAAAATAAGGCAGTAGCATTTATCAAGATTTTTTTCTTTTACGTTTCTATTATTGAAGTATATCTATTATCCTTTGTTTAGAAAATAAACTTGTTCTTCTTTCAAAATTTATTTCAATTAACCTTCTCTGTATTAACATACTTGATATTTGTTTCAATCTAGCATGAAGCAAATTGGTGCAAATGCTAAAAGAAACTTAGACATGTATCCTGATTAGTTAATACCCGGAACGAAGTCAGAGATTAAATTATGTAGGGCTTTCCATTAGATTTAAATTGGAGGGTGAGTTGCCAAAGTAGGCAGAGGGTTTGGCAGATCTCCCCTAATGGGGATACAGGTTTTTTGTTTTTAAAGCAGTCAGGTGTAAAGTAAAAGTAGCCAGGTAAATCTGCTGGCTCCTGGCTGATAAGGAAAGCCCTTTTATGAATATAGTCCATCTGAAAGGAAAAGCCCATCTACCTATCTAAAAAGTAAACACAAGTCTTCAGTTAAACGAGGTGTGACTGCTGGTTAAAAAATACACTGTACATGGTTCCTTGTGGCATGAGTGACAGCTGAAGAGATAAATTACTTGAGCAGCTAATATTTCCTAAACAAATATTTATTTTTCAATTAAAATCCTTTGATAAAGGTTTAGAAACTAATGTAACCTTGACTAGACAAAAATATCAACATTTGCAGATGTAAAAAAAACCATAAGATGTTCACCTTGTAGGTTCAACATTTCACATGTATCAATCGAAAGCTCCTGAATGTATGCTCAAAGCAATCAAACAGAAGTTCTTTGTCAACAAATAAACATTTTCTGAAACAATGACATGTTTCAGTTCATTGAGTTACATACTGTGCTAAGGTGAGATTGGCAATCTTAAATATCTACAAGGAGTAACATAATCATTGTTACAGCTACCTTTTTCAAATGATGCCTCTTTTCCTATTAGAAGGAGAGTTCTTAGCCTGGAATTTGTTAGGAAACACATTATACAGTGAATCTGAATGCTGGTTATACCAAGTGTACTTATAATTTAAAGAAGTCACAGTGTTTCTCTTTATCCTCATTTGTGCATCAGAGACCCCAAAATTTTCAATCTGTGCCCCAGTTTTGACACCAAGGTTTGTATTTTTACTTAATCTGAACCCTAGGGGACACAATGTAAGATGACTAAAGGAACGTAACTCTTCACACAAGTTAAATCTTTCAGCAAACTTGAAAGATTCTTTATGCTAAAAGAAGCATTCTACAGATATTATGAACTTCTGAGAGAGTGACAAGTATAAGGTGAAACTGCTAACATTCACAATATGCACTATGGAAAGCATGTTGGCATACCTCTATGTTATTTTCATGTACTGTGGCTGAAATTTCTTTGGATACTGTGCTTATAGAAATTATACATGATCTAAACACAGAGCTAACCAAAATGGCTGCTTCCATGAGCTCGAAAATCCAGCCTGAATTAGTCTAAAGTACATTATCTTTAGCAACTATTAAAATAGGAAAACAAATTTTGCCCGACAAGACAATACCAGCTTCTGATAGTGCAATGAATGAATTACAAAATGTATAAAAAGTAAAAAAAAATCTATCAGCTTATCTTTTTGCAATTACCTAAATTACCTATGAAGTCAGAGAGTAAAACTGACCAAGCAGAATTAGAAGTTTTTTTATGGCTGCACATCTGAAGTAAGACCAAGCTGTACACTCTATAACCCAAATTACATCAATCCAATAATATATAAATAAGTGGAATTAAAAGTTCATTTTACAATAACTAATACAGGGGTCAGCAGCTTATTTTACATAGCATGCCACTTTTTTCCAGATTAATTACAGAATGAACGAGTGCATGCAACCAGTAAGAGTAACACTGTTAAAATTGAGATTTCTGGCTGCCCTTTGTGTGCAACACAAAACCTCTTGATGTGCCACCTTGTGGCATGCGTGCCATAGGTTGCCAACCCCTGGTCTATTATGTACAAACCCTTTTTAAATAGCTTGGATAACCAGTGACAAAAACCTAGGAAATTCTTTTTCTTTATAAACATAACCCTATGCAAAATACAAAACTTTTGAGTGCCATTATATGTACATATAATTTAAAGATGAATAAAATGACTGAAGGGAAGCAACTCTTCAAAACTAAGTTCTCTCTAGTCTTAGTAACAAAAGTGACAGCTTCTGTGATAACGTTAATTATTTTTCATTTTTCATTGAATATTTAAATTAAAAAAACGCTTGGCAATGTCAAAGCATCTTACTTTTAAGTCTTTATACCATCATCATAGTAAAAATATGAAGCCCATATTTTCACAGATCCAATCTGATATTGCCAATAACCCAAGTTACAAGTACATGAGATATTCAGCATAGAGATTTTGTTTGCTTATAGCAATCATGAATATGAGGCTTAAGGATTCAGTCTACTAATGGTTCAAAACTTAAAAGTTCATCTGCATATGCACAGCATAAGAGCATATGATTCCCACTGGCTGCCTGGTCTGTCCATTGAGGGTTATTCCGCATTAGATGCTGGTTCTCATCATAAGTGTGCCTGGGACACATACCTCACACCATGGCCAAGGGCAACTAGCTTCAGAATAAACACTCATTAAAATATTAACTTGCTCTGGACAGGATTGTATGTGTTATCTCAAAATACTGATAGGCACTTTTGTGAAAATGACAGGACATCTGCCCATTTACAACTATCGACTGCAACACAAGGCCAACTGCCTCTAGTGACAAAGTTGAAGTATGAGGTCAAAATTTAACACATTAATGGCATTTTGACTGAATCTAAACTGTTTTCAAATAAAATTAGAACTAAACTATTTTTTTTATAAAGCAATAGTTTCTTAAAGTGACTAATGCTCAAATAGGCAAAAATAATTTCCAAAAATTCAAGACAAATGCGAAGTGTTGAAACCATCTCTAATATTGTTAAGAAATAACGGGATTTTCAAATTTGATGCTGTAGTTGTCATACTGGGCATCAGATCTGCACCATTTTCATTTAGGACAAAGTAGACATCATCAGAAGGCTATAAACAGAAACCCCCATGTCATAATGGTCATCCATTCAGAAGGAATATTATATCATTAGAAGTCTGTTTTGAAAACCTCATGTTGATATAGCGATCTGTTTGTGAGGAGTAAAGAAAATAATACTTTCATGAAAACCATCACAGTTGCCATACTGAGGATTAGTCAATTTCATTATGAACTCTTCTGATGAAAAATTTAGGACAAATTGACTTTCCAATGAAGAGGAGTTACACCACATATTGAATGTCAGATCAGCACCATTTTAATCTAGATCAACAAAACATTCTAACAAGTCTTTTAGTTAAAACTCCATGTAGATATGACTATTCATCTATGACAAGTACTGATAACATGATCTTCAAGCTGGCCACCATATCAGACATCAGATAACATCATTAAGAAGTCTTTTGGTGGAAACACCATGTCAATATGACAGGAGAAGTTGCGATAACAAAATTTTCAGTAAGTCTTTTAGTATAACCCTCATGTTGATTTGACCATCCATTTAGAAGTAGTGATAACAAGATTTTCAAAATGGTCACTGTGGTGGTCATGTTGGTTGTCAGATTATTACAATTTAAATTTAAGACAAACCTGACATTATAAGAAGTCTTTTGATGAAAACCCCACGTGAATATGACTGTCTGTCCAGGTGTAGTAGTGGTAATATTTTCTAGATGGCTGCAATGCCAGCCATACTGAATGTCAGATCAGCACCATTTTCATTTAGGACCAACTGGACATCATAAAAAATCTTTTAGTAAAATTCCAATGTTGATATGACCATCCATTCTGGAGGAGTAGCAATGGCAAGAATTTCTGAGCAGCATTATTTTCGTTTAGAACCTGATCGTGTGTGTGATCTCCAAGTAGCTTAGGAGGAGAAGCGATAACAAACTTGTGTTAACTAACAGACCGGTGACAGATGGATGATAGGCATGGATGAAAGACCATCATATAAGCTCTTCTGATCTATGACAAGTAAAGCTAAAAATACCTTGCTGGTAAATTATTTTCTTCTGATGAGAAATTTAGCATTCAGTAAAATGCAAAAATTTTATTCCAGTTATCAGAAAGACTTTATTTTGTACAATTCTACCCCCACCCTTTTCCCATCAATTTTAACAGATGTTTTAAGGTTGTGTTTTTCATTTTATTTTTTTCTGAACATGCATAATACATGAACATGTAACACGTGTTAGGGATCCGCTATTATTATTATTATTATTAATCAATACTTTTTAGTAGCAGTTCTAGTAAGGTTAGATAATTCTTTATCATCAAATTTGCTTGTGGATGTTGTGTGCCAGACATAATGAAAATAAGGCAAGCTTGCAACCCCAATGTATCATGGAAACCACAATATTCAAGAATACAAACACTATGGTTTATATATTATACCCCATGAGTAAAATAAGAAATTCTGCTCAAATCTGCAATTCTCAAAGTTAAAATTAATACAAATTTAATAAAAACATTACATTTTGCTGACATTATTTATGAATGAATGAATAGAACATAAATACATGGTATGTTACATAATGATAGACCAGCTTTATTTGTCATGTTATATAGCAACAAATTTATGGGTCCTATATTTGTGCATCAGCACACAATTATTGCTTGACAACGCCCAGTGAGTGAACAATTTACAGGATCACCCCACACAATGCAACTGCACAGAAGACTGCACGGGTGGCCTAAGTGGTTAGAACATCGGCCTTGGACACAGAAGATCATGGCTTCAATCCCCAGCCGAGTCATATCAAGGACTTATAAAAATGGTACTAGCTACCTCACTTAGCACTCAGCATTAAGAGAACAGTGATAGGACTGGTTGGCCTGGTGTCAGGATAATGTGACTTGGTGGGACATGAGACTACATGTCTGCCGCATGATGCCCCAGTGCTAGACATCACTATAATCTGCCACACTGCAGACATTGTACCGATATTGTTAAACTTGTTAAAGCTACATAAATATCCAAATCACATACACACAACTGCATAGGAAGTCACGAGTGGGGTATATAAAAATAATTAATTTGATTTGTGGGTGCTCACCAGTTATTATGTACTTTTAAGAGAGTGACATTATGTAAGGTAAAGCTGTTTGCATTTGAAACATGCACAGTGGAGAGAATGTTAGCAAACCTCTTTGCTACTTTGATGTAATATGGCTGACATTTCTTTGGATATTGTACTTATGGAAATTGCACATGATCTTAGTACATTATTAACTAAAATGACTGCTCCCTTGTGCTAAAAAAAAAAAAAAATCACCCTGAATTATTACACTTATTAAAACAGGGAAAATGAATCTTGCCCAACTAGATAATACCAGCTTCTGAAAGTGATATGGATGAATTACCACATATATAAAATGTAAAAAGAAGTTATCAGTTCTTTATTTTTACAATTTACTTATGAAGTTCAGGAAGTGAAAATAAACAAGTGGAGCTAGCAGTTTTTTGAAAGGTGCACATCTGGAGCAAGGCCAAGCTGTATACTCTATAACCCATATTACACACATCAATCATACACCAAAAAAAAGGGAATTCAAGGTTCTTTGACCAATACCTAAGATATACAAGGTCTTTTTTAAATAGCCAGAATAACCATGAGGAAACCCTGGGAAATTCTTTTTCATTAAAATTCTAACCCTATGCAAAATATAAAACTGTAGAGCACCACCTTTGTAGAAATATTAAGCCAAGTAAAAAGAGTATCATTTCCTTTAACTGGCTTGAACAAAGTTGTTTTTTTAAACATATTCTCCAATATAGGACTTTGTACATTATGGACAAGTTCTGATTGTCAGAATGAACAAATATCAAGTATTCTGAGTTGTCAGTACTAAATTTTAAAAAAATCCCTCGAAGAGACTGGTGCTCTACTGGCCAAAAAGAATTTATAGGAGTCCAACAAGTTACTTCTTTTTATCTGCCAAGTGCTGAAGCCATCACAGATATTCTTGAGCAATATAATGACTGTCAAGATAGCTGCTGTAGCCATCATCAGAAATTTTCTGGTAAAAACCATACATTGATATGAACATCCATTCATAAGGAGTTGACCGATCCAACACTTTTATAATTCTGATCAGCCCATGGGTGTGGAAATATAAAGGCTGGGTTGATTTTACAATAATTTAAATAATGCCCCTATGTCTCATACATCTGAGAATCAGCATGCATGAGCAGTAACCCAGACGTTGACACATGTCAGACTGGAACCCCTGAGGCATGAAAAAAATATGCCATACCAAAGTGACTTGTGTCTGGGTGAGCCCTCAACCTCCTGGACCTACCCAAAAAGCTCAAACTTCAGTGAAGGTAAGCAAACTGGGGAAGCATGGAGATACATGGTTTAGAAACACAGAATTGTAATTAACATGTGCAACTGTGAACCAAGCAGCACACCTCATATAATAAATAAATGAAAATTAATTTCACAAATCATTCACAACTTTTAAAAATAATGAGAAATTACCAGCTTAAAACTGTAGCAGACACCATCTGTCATCAACCATGTGGCTCTCAGCTATTCCTGTTGACCTCTGACCTATGAATGGACAATAATCCATGCTTAAGGTTATTTATAGACGCTACAGTCAACACACAGGTACTCAACACATGGCTCACTGCACTCAGGTACAAAACTTGTTAAACCAGTTCTGAGAAAGCAGTGAAGTGAATGGTTCTAAATTTGTCTTCCAATGCAAATCAGTGGCTCCAGTGTTAGTAGCAGTGCTAACTGACCTCACCCTTGACTGTGAATAATCCTGCTCTTCTCATTCATTTGATTGAATCTTGATACCCAGGCCAAGGACCATACACAGAGAGACAGAAAAGAAGAGTATTGGACAAAAATGTCCACAATTGATACTAAATTTAATCCAGATACTGTCCAATTGTACCATTTTAGGTACATGCGGGAATACAGAGCAATCTCTGTTCTATGGGGCCTACTGTCTATCATCTGGTGTGTGATGAACATTGTTGTTTTCGTGCAACCCCAGTGGATTGGGGATACTCCTCAAAGCCCTGGATATGGTCATCATGGAGTCTACAAATACTGCTACCCTGATAATGTCAGAGAAAGTTATGAATGCAGTGGGTCTTGGGTAGATTTCAATTCACTCCTGAATGATTCCTACAGAGCCTGCTCCTTCTTTGTCGGGGTGGCAGCACTTCTGATGTTAATTGTGGTGGCTGCTCTGCTCCTTTTTTTCTGTCTTAAGAAAAGATTCGTATTTACCGTTTGTGGAATCCTGGAAGTAATAACAGGTGAGAAGAATTTGCACACTCTGAATGACTGCCCTCCTTCTGATTATCTAAACTGCAGTATGGGTGTGAGGTGGCAGGTGGGTGGGTTGATGGAGAAGTACATTTGTATTGCTACAATTTTTTAACCTTCTCAATTAATTACCATAATTGACCAATATTCAAGGAAAGGGTGGGCAGACAGTAGCTCTGCTTAAGGCGACATCATATTCAAGTTTGGTTTATTTTTTTTATTAAAAAAAAATTAAAGTTCAGTCTACTAATGGAGGAAACCATTTTTCACTGAAATGTATCCTGTGCTGATCTTCCAGCTTAAGACTGTCTTTTTCAAACTGTGCAGTTCAGATTATTTACAAAAACGTGACTTATCATTTCACAAAATTTTACCCATTTTAGCTTCATACTTGTTCTGTACATCTTTTTGGAATACTTAAACTTGCTTGGCACAGCCAGGATTGTGCAGACAGCCATTAAGCCATATTCTTGTGTATAGTGCTCTTGTTCATTTCATCCACATCATTCCTATTAAAAATGTTGCAATTAACCTGACTGTTAAACTAATAAACCTCTTAGGATTCATTTCCATTTTTCGTGTATCAAAAATTTATTTACGCCACAAATATACAGAGATTCCACATACAATTTCAGAAACATGTTCACACAATTTTTTGCATGCATGTTTGCTACTAACATGTGCTGCTGTAAGAGAAATATTTGTGAAAACAACACCTTAAATGGAGATATTTTAAGTACAAAAATATTATTAGTTGTATATTCTACAATATGCAGGCCCAGCGTGTGGTGTTTTTCTTGTGTGTGCGATGAATGTTTGGCGCCTTTCCAAAATTTTTTGCGAATAAAATGAACAGGAAATGAAAAGGCGCCTGTGTGCATCGCGCACTTCGCACACGCAACCAGCCGGGTCTGACAATATGTTACCAATAAAAAGGACACAATTAGTCATTAAACAGTCCATTTCAAGAAGCGATAAAATCCAGAGTAATAAATCCTGAAAAGTACACAAAGTGGCATACTGTCATTCCTGAACATTTTTTTCTCACTCACATCCACAGTCTTATCCTTTGTCCAGAAAAATATCAATGTTTAGTTAAAAAATTAGTTCTTTAATAGTTATGGTCCAGGTACAATATCAACTAACAAAGGTTGATTTTTTAGCTTGTCCACACGAATTACAGGAGACCAATTGCACTCCGAAGGTGTAGGGGTTGTGTCTGCACCTATACAGGACCAAACATTTAATTTTCATGGGGGGGGGGGGGGGGAATTGGGATCTTTTTTTTTACAAAACAAAAATGTCCAATACCCAAATAGTGTAAAAAGAATATTTTTGCTCTGATTTACAGAAAAAAGTACTTATTACTGAATATCCATTGATACTTACTGCACTTCAACCACTTTTTTCCAAGGTCCATTTGACTGGTATTAATAGGTTATGTTCATTCAGCTCATGACAATATAGGTCTTTTGCCTCCAGTATACATGCTGTTATACAGGGAATCATAAAACTGAGTGAAGGCATTCATCTTGATGAACAGCATACCCTCATCACAAAAGTGTCACTGTGATCAATACATCGCATTACACTGAATTTGGTTACATTATGTTTCAACTGTTCATGCTTGAGTCATTAAATTAGATCACTGTCTACATCTCTGTGATACCAAACACATACAAAAAGGTTATTGTGACCTACATTTCATATTTTACTGGCTCAGGTCAAGTTTATCATTTGGTTCATGATCATATTTCTTTGTATGCTATGTACATATTATCTTATTTAGTGTTATCTTATCTAGTATAATGAAACTTGGTGAAGGGATATCCATCCTGCACTATTATCTCATAGTGGAAGTACTCCATATTTTATGCTTAAATGACTTTTATTGGCATTAGTTAGGGACTGACCATTTAATTTTCTGGGTGAGGGGATCGGTCTGGAACTTTTTAAATTAAATTTCTGAACCTCAGATAGCTTTAAGAAAATATTCATGCTCTGATTTATAGAAAAACAACCTATTTTTTTCCATTATGATAGATGAAAAATAAATTACCTACCGTGAGATAAAAGAAAAAATATTGTAGCTTGAAAAAAAACAACCCAGCCACCTCAGTCTGAAAATTGGGGTCTTAGTTTTGGCAATTATTTCATTACCACACAAGTTTCTGACATGCTGTATGCCAGGGGTGGGCAAAATATGGCCTACAGGCCATTTTATGTGCAATGATTTTTAAAAAAAAAAGATAAATAAAATTTATCTCTAATTTCTATCAACTCATTATAGTAGTTCTACACAGAAAAGAACGTCCTCTTTTTATCATTTTATAACTTTCATGACCTGTAACTGGGGCTAACATTTTATTGCCAAAATTAGACCATTCCGGTGGCCTAGTGGTTAGAACATCCGCCAAGTCATACCAAAGACTTCTAAAAATGGTACTAACAGCTGCCTTGCTAGGTGCTCAGCATTAAGAGGTTAGTGTTAGGACTGGTTGACCGGGTGTCAGGATAATGTGACTGGGTGGGATATCATGCTACATGTCTGCGGCATAATGCCCCAGTGCTAGACATCACTATAAACTGCCAAACTGCAGACATTGTAGCGATATGACTGAAATACTGTTAAAGCTATGTTAAAATTCCAAATCACACACACACACACACTCACTGCCAAAACCATGCAGTCTAGTTTTATTTTCTTCATGATAATAATGATGACTACTAAATTCTTCAAAGGATAATTGCTAATTACATTCAAGTTTCTTCTTGCAAGAATAACCTCTAAGGCTTGCCATTGGCAATTTCCACACCTTTATGCATCCTACATGTACCTAATTTAAACAGTTACTGCATTATTTAGACCTACCCTACAATCAACTCCCATGACCTTCACCCAGGGGTCATAACTCAAAATCCATTACAAATATCGTATCTTCCTATGACTACATATAAAATGCTTGTTATAAATTTTCAATATGGGCACAGTAATTTATAATTTACATGTAATACATTTTATATTTTGATGCAATAATGAGGGAACCTCAGATGAGAAGTAAAAAATACAAGCACTCTTGCATACGACTGTCATCTAGTGACAAGTAATTTTAAGACCTCTCAACAGAATTTTAATGAGTGCAGTAAAAACTAATTTTATATAGTTACGATATATCAGGCACTGGTAACTTCCATCAAGGCACAAGCTGGTTAAGTGATTTTTATATGAATGGATAAAACTAGGTCATGTGCCTGATCTCGCCTGTGGGCCATATTTTGTCCACCCCTGCCATTATTGGACGTAAAATTAATAAAGTGAAGTGGGGTGAAGGTCAGAGATGACAGGGACAGCCACAGGGGTCAATGTAGGTTGCATGTCATATCTTTATGTCCAATATGTATGGCCATAGGGTTGAAAACCATAGTTTCCAAGCTATATCCCAGGGGACATGTACAGCTGTATGTCATGAGGCATGATACAGGGATCTTGTCCAGACCATAAACCTCAGAGTCACTCTACTTTTATGTGGAACCACCAAACCTCAAGCTTTGCCTCTAGAGAATGAACCAGAATTTTAAATCCCTTGTGCGCATCAACAGATCATCCCAAGTCTCCCAACACAACAGTGTAGTCTCTACCTTGAATGGTGTAGGACTTGTGCAAAATTACAAACACACACACATCAATAGGCATGATCACATAATCCCTGCCTTCCATTAGAAAAGCATTCTGACATGTTAATTCAAACTGATCATAGTTAAATGGAAAATACTAACTGTCCTGGTTGTTTACATAAGTGTTATTGCTATATTGCTGGTATACTGGATCTTTTCATATTACCTCATTTGTGTACAAGGGAGAGCCCTAGTAAATATGCAGTTTTCTACAGCTTTCTACATACATTATATATATATATATATATATATATATATATATATATATATATACCACATACATTAAAAAATAACATGCATTTAAAGTGTTGGTATAAAGCAATTTGATATACCAATACTATTGGTATGTCAAATTGTGATCCGCCCATGGCGCAATAATACGCATCCATAAACATTCTCGTTAGCGTCTACAGTTGATTCTAGATCAATGATCAATTTTCATACATTAGTCACTAGTGACGTATGAAAAATAATGATGAAAAGTATTAATAATCCCCGTTTTCTAAATTAATTTAATATGGTACACATTTTCATCACAATTCTTTCTGCTTTCTGTTCTCCCCTCCCCTCTCATGCATAACGGACAAACTGCACAGAAATGTGGAATGAGAGAAAAAAGAAATTTGGGCTGGATTAAAACCTTGAAATAGAAATTACACCAAGTAACCTACAAGAATATGGTTCATCCTAACGATACGTGTGCACTTTCCCTGGGATTTATATACAGTGTTTATCAATGATACAATGTTGCAAACCAGTAAATTCCTCGGTTACGTGGTACACATACTGTGATACATTTAATGTTATGTTTTTTGTTTATTTTTTCTTAAACATACCATAATGTTCTAAAAAAATCAATTATTATTATTTAAATATGAAAATGTCCAAAGGCCTCTCTCTCTCTCTCGCTCTCTCTCTCTTGACCATAGTAGCAAGATACGGGCTAAAATCTATGAATTGACGAACGTAGAAGATTTTATTTTGCGTCATCCCACAATATCTCTGGACTTATAAATGATGGTAAAAGTTAAGTCAAACCGACCAAAGGATGAGAGAGAGAGAGAGAGAGAGAGAGAGAGAGAGAGAGAGATATATAGGGTTATGGTCGGTTGTACTGTTGCTAAAGCAGAATAATGGCTTAGATCAACTGTAAATATATTAAAATATTTTAATTACCTTTTGTTGGTTCGTCAGTTGGCTTAGTTTCTATTCCACATTAATTTCCATGCGCCGGTATGTGAATGGCATTCATGTGAATGACGTAGCTATCCCAGTGTAAATAGTGCTCTACTGTACTTTTATCATTAAAACCATCTTTCATGTTTAAATCATAAGTGTGTATTATATTGATATAATCAATGTGGGGAAAAATAGAAACCAAGAAAAGAAAACCATCACTTATCAATATGCAGAGGTGATTGTAAATAGCCACTAAATGCATAGAACTACATTTTGTAGTGGACCCACTCAGAGATATGAGGAGTTCATTCACTAGGTCAATACACAGCTGCTTGTAGTAAATCTGAACTCTGTTCAAAGAGCAAATATATGTATTTGTATGTGATATAAATAAAATATATGTACAGTATGTACGCTGTATCAATCATTTACCAATCAAGCTTCGTTTCCTTTTAATGAAAAATTTATACATCTCGTGGTATATCATTGATACAGTGTACATACTATACATATATTCTATATATATATATACTGGTAAGACAAAACATCCCCACTAGGCCAAATCAGTGGTCCCACTATGAAGCCCCTCATTATACCTCTGCCCCATTTATAATCTAATACATTCATGGATCCCATTAAAGTGTTTTCATTTCATTTTATTTTTGCTATCTACTTGAAATATTTGTCCTATTTGAATTCTGTTGATAGGGACCAATTACTACATGAAATTGCCTTAATAAACTTCCAATGATGGTGGTTTTATGCTCTATTTTTACATAGTCCTACAATGTAAGACTTTGACATTGATATATACATGAAATGGGGTGGGAGGAGCAAACGTTTTATACTGTAGGACTACATTGTTACACAGCCTTGTTGGAACATCAATCAGTATAAGGTGCCATTACTTATGTCACTTTCACGGCTCCCAAGAAACAGTGTTGCACTGTACCTCTGAAACTTCTTTGATATTATTTAACTGTTCCACACCACTTACCACATTACTCATTCACTTGTAAGTATTGATTGTTAAGGTGTGGTCTGAGTAACATCACAAGTGCCTTGAACATGTAGAGTTTTGCAACTGGTACCTATCAAAACTGATTTGATACAGTATTGGCTGTTCTGGGCCAACATTCTCAAACTGAGGTTAGCTCTGTTCAAGTGGTCCATAGAAATGGTGCAGATGAGCACCTGACCTTTGCTTAAAAAACAGGTTCATCCATCACATTTGATGGAAAAGACTACTGATATTAAAATACTAATTGTGTGCTTTTATTTGCAAAACAATAAAAAATGTTCATTATTAAAGTTTTTTTTATATGTAGTGCTTTTATGCAAAGTGATTTACAATAGTTAGCTAACAATACAATCAAAGATCATTTCGTGGCCCTGCAAGACCCTCTGCAATCATTAAGTTGTCTGCCGAGACCCTCAGCAATGTTCAAGTGGTACTGTGGGAAAACAACTTTGAGAACCACTGCTCTAGGGTTAGTAAATTGTTTCACAAACAGGTACTCTTTATTACAAGAGACAACCATCAGCATGGGTATGATAGTTAACAGAACAGATCCACAGCATCTTATTTCGATGAAACACTGTAGCAAAATATAACTTTGTACAGAGGTCTGAGATTCTGTCATATATCATTCAAAATGTTTTATCAATTTTATCTTTTATCTTGCAAGACTGCATGTTTTTTTAAACTATTTACCTTCACATTTCAGAACTTAACTTTTCATCTGAACTATATGGCTAGAACTGCAGAGTGATGTGCTTTTAAACAATATTGATTATAATAACAATAACAACAATAATAATAAAAATAATAATACGCTTAAAGCCATTTTTCAGCACATGACAGTCTACATTTAATTGCCAGTATAATTGGTAGAGGAAGGACCTGGGAAAACCCCATTAAGAACCACCGACCCACAGGAAGCTACTGGCTAACTTTCTCACTTACCAACACTGACTAAGCCGGAGACCTGAACCCACATGGACAGAAGTGAGATGGAAGTGATCACTAAAGGCTAATGCTTGAGACCACTTGGACACCTAGGTTCCCAATAATAATAATAATAATAATTCTTTGTTAAAGTTTTGAAATCCTCTTTCTTGCTACCTGAAGACCAAATTTTTGGATTGCTCTTGACAACACACCACTTTTGTATGATCTACAATATATGTAAAAATGACATCTACTCTAATAACCTTTCCTGTCCGTCCATCTATATTTATTTCTCTCCGTCGTTCCTTGGATTAGTTTATAATACTTTTGGTGCATTTTTCAAGCATTCTCACTTACAAAGTCTTGTAGCTTAGTGTTTGGATTTAATTAGGAACAGTAAACTGTCATGCCCAAAGTAGGTCACCATGAGCTGCACTTTTACTTTAGTGCCTCCTTTTACTCTGGGCACATGGTCAATGCATCATCATACAACTATGAGTGTACATTAATACAGTTGTTTCTATGGATCCATTGTATGAATCAAAATATTGTCACTTACTAAAATCATCACAGTTATCTATGTTTCATGCATTCAAAACTCCTCTCTCTCTCAAACCTTCTTGGCCTATCCACATGTCTGTCTTTGCTCTTCTAACTATGTATGCATTCTAATCCTTTCTTGGGGGCCATGGGTGGCAGAGTGGTCTAAAGAATTCATCTTAATCACCAAGATCTCACCCTTCTCCGCGTGGGCTTGGCCAATTTGGGTATGTGAGAAAGCTTGCCAGTAGCTTCCTGTGGGTCGGTGGTTCTCACCAGGGTTTTCTCCCAGTTCTTCCTCCACCAATTATACTGGGAAAGTTTATCATGTGCTGAAAAATGGCATTAAACCGACAACAATAACAACAACACCCTTTCTTGTCTATCTACATGTACTATTTACTTATTTACATTTATCTGTTTTGATAACTTTAACTATCTGCATATGGTTTAATAGTGCAAACAAAGATCAAAAGAAAAACACATCTATTTGTAAAATAAATATAATAGTTTCCTTAAGAATCCTATATTTTACTTTACCTTGTTGTTTTTACTCCTGCTGGGGTATTATGTTTGGAGCAAGCTCAAATCTCCCAAGGGCAAGTTCAGTTTATAACATCTGCAAAACCCCTGTATTGAGGTCATTCAAAGTACACAGAAAAAACACAATGGTGTATTCATTCAAATTTGTCATAAACACAAACCATAAAGAATGGTTGCAATTTGCAGTAAAGTTAACACAACAAACAAAACACCTGCTTTTTTTCAGTGGGTGTTTGCCACAATCTCTTCAAAATGGTAATTGTTTTACAACAATGATCTCAAATCTAAAGAGCTTGTAAGTGCGTAAAAAGCAATGTTGGTTGGAATGGTAGGCAATGTATCAATTTAAGTAAAATACTGACTTGTCCGAAGAGGCAAAAGAACCACCGACCCATGAGAAGCTACCAGCAAGCTGTCCCACATAAGCTTAAATGTTAAATCACCTAGATAACAAGTTAGGTTCCCACTCAGATTTTGGCTTTTTTCTGACATGAACTTTGTTCAAAATATTTTCACCACTATTCACTGGGGAGTCACAAATCATGTCATGCCATTATTTCAATTTTTGATGACAGAAAGCAGCTTCAAGCTCTAGAAATGGTAGCTTTTACAATTAAATCTATGCCCAAAACCAGACACACTCATAAAAATAAAACAGAGTTGTGTTTCTTCCTTTCAGACCTTCTCATATATGTATGATGCGATTGTGCAGTAATCTGCATCTTTCATACTTTCATTCATAACTAAATTTATCCCGTTCTATTTGCAGCTGTCTTTATGTTCCTGGCCTGCATCATCTTTCCAAGTGGCTGGAACAATGTTGAGGTGAAAAAAATATGCGGCAATAGTGCAGGGCAGTATCAGATTGGAGAGTGCAATGTTCGCTGGGCCTATATTCTTGCTATTCTAGGCATTTTCGATGCCGCCATTCTGGCCATCCTGGCTTTCTTCCTGGCCTCCAAGAGGGCAAAAATTGAGATGTATTCTGCCTCAGGAGCTGTCACTAAATGTGAGTTACACTACATTGTGGTTTCTGTGAAAACCAAGGTTTGTTCAGGATGAATGATTATGAGAACTGTACTAATTTTCAAAACATCACAATGATGATCCTGGTCTATGATATTTTTAAACTGATAAGCCAGACATAGTGACCACTTTTTGTTGGCTGTGGTAACACAAATCAAACAAAGTTTGGGCATTAATCTTTGCATTGCAATCTTGTTCTGTGCTGTCTTCGACATTTTACAGTCAAGACACCTCAAACAGCTCATTTCAAAGAATATTTATCTAAGCTTTGAATCTTTCAATGCTACAGTACCAGAACACTTGTGATCTCAAAATATGCCAGACACAAGTCTTAAATACTTATATACTACAGGCATAAACATCTGAGTTACTTGCAATTTATTTTATTGATCCTTTGCTTAACTTTCACCCATTTAAAAAGTGTTTATCAAGATCCACAGCATTTTCATTATGTTTGGAGTGTGAGTCAAGAATTTATTTTTCTATTTAAACCACACTATTTTATCTGAACTTAACAAGTAGAGTGTTACTATGAATGTATGAACTTATGCTGGTCTTATCTTTTATTGCTTTGCCAAAAATTGGCATTTTCGTCAGTGCTGAACATGGAGATAGGGGAAAGTCCAATTAGTTTTGCAGGTAGATAGACTTTCTGTGTCTTTTAGTCTATTTAAATTTATGATTTGCAGCAAGCACTCAATCCACAACCAGAGTTACATGCAAAGCGGTGTCTTGATTTTCAAAGTTATTTTTTGTACAACAATTTTAACAATGAGTTTACGATGCCTCTGCTGCCACTACCATCATGCTAGCTATGTCCTTATTTTTTAAAAAAAAAAACAGGCGAGACAAACATGGATGTCCCACAAAAAATACAGAATTGGTTCTAAAGCAACTATTCATTGGATCTCTTAATAACTACTTAACCATAAAGAACTTCAATGCCATCTCCCACAACTGTCACCGTCTTTAATATTCATTTTGTCTATTAACAATTGCTGAACCGTAAGAAACTTCAGTACCACCTCCCATAATTATCACCACCTTTAACAGTCATCTTTTATATCTAGTAAATGTCCAGTTTTCTGATAAAATCAATTTTCCAATATATGATACCTCTTTAACAGCCACCAACTTTACACAGACATAATTGTCCAGCCCACAGGTGGCTTAGAGATTGCACTGTCTCTGTTTTCTGATTTATCTAATATATCCAGGAAACAAGTTTGCGTCATTATTTCCTTTTTTTAATGCAGCCGAACTGAATGGCTACAACACAGAGACCATGTCTAAGAGGTCCATACAGATACAGCCTGCTGTTTTGACTGTACCTATGGTGCACGGTCAAGGAGGTGATGCGTACTCAGAGTATTCACAAGTCTCAAAACCAAGACGTAATTTCCAGCTGTAGGATCCTCATCCTTAAGCACCACGCAAGGGATGTTGCAACTAGCATAAAAACAATGATATTGTCCAGTTTAACTGAAGGGCTGTATACATAGCTGTTAAAATAATCTGTCTAAATATGTTTCCTTTAAGTACACAAACAAGTCTGACATGCAACAGTGCCTTCTTCATTGCATTGTAACTCAAGAATATAAATATATATTACATTAAGAAAATGTTCAATTTGTCAGAACAGGTACAAAAGGGGTTATTCATAATTCATTAAATCTGTTGCAAAAAGAAGCTGGTTGCTTTATGTACTTTGGGTAAATTTTAACTTTAGATTTCTAGTAACTGACCTATTAGATTACAATTCAATTTGTATCACATGTCTCTTTATCAGCATTCAACATTGTTAATCGCTAGACAGGAAGTTTAATTATAATGGGCCAAAAGCTGGCCCATGTTCGAAGTGAAAATTGTTTCAGAATCTACCAGTCTGCTCCTGGAAATTTTTTCCAGTCTTGTTCTCTCCTAATTGAAAGGCACAGTTCCCATTCCCAATCACCCAAGACATAATCCAGAAAGACGTGGGTGAGAACTGAATTAGATGTGTGATTTGTTATAAACTAGATCAAGTTAAATACTCTACCCCAAAAATTTAATTATATGTCTATGTACATATACTGCATGGTGTTTGATTTAAATGAGAAAATTATCATGTTTATCAAAATATTTTTGGCCACAGTAATTATAAATGAATCCCAAACAATTCACAAAAGATAATATGCTTACGCATAAAAGTCACTAACCATTTTTTCCATGCAAAATTTATTATTTTATTTCTAGGAATTACTACACGGATTCAAAGAAAGCATTGTGATTTATTGAACTGCACAACATGAATAGTTTTGTATATTTGTAAGTCAAACAACTGCTTTTGCTTTTGATACTATTTTGTATATATCATAGTTTTATTTTATATTTCACTATTAACAAAATTTTGATCTTTTCTACGAAAATGATCATATACTTCTAAAATTATGTCACAGATGCAGGAGTTTATAGATATATATTTGTATAATCACATTTACAAATTAAAGTCTATATTATTAAAAAAATGAATGAACTGTCCATCCCAACAACATTTTTAATTAAAATCCCAATGCTCTATCAAATGATTGAATACTTGACACATTAACCCCTGGAGGTTTTTGTCGTTTTTGCCTGAAATGCGAGTAGGAAACACACTTTGGGGACTATTTCTGAATACATCCTAATACATCGACCTCCAAGAAATTTTAGGTTAACCTAATGCCTAGTTGTGTTAGAAACATCGTTTTTCATGGACTATTTCACCTGCACATAAGCAGATAGGTAAAAGTTGGAGTTCTTTTTTTGTCGAGACCAATCTTTATTCTAAATGCCCATCTTATCCTACTTTTTGCAAAGGTTTGCCTGTCTGTGTGCAGTTCAGACTGGTCTGTCTTAGATCTGAGGCCAAAAAGTCTAAAATCCAGACACAAAATCTGATTCCGACCTCAGGCAAATTTTGGCTGGAAAAAACTCGGGTCCAAAAAATTATGTTTTTCCTTCTGTATTTTGTAGTGCAACTAGAACATCCACATTATCTGGTATCATCATAAAGCTACATCTGTCTACCTTTCTATAATACCACCCACTTTATTGTGTCATACATGACCTTGACGCTACAGAGCTCAGAAGTAGGCTACCACCTCCTGCCGCGTAAATGTGGCACCAGGGGTTAATGAGTTAAAATATAAACACTATACAGATTTTTGTTACTTCTAAATGGTGTAATATTCCACATACTTTAGACATATATAACATTCTGTTGCATAGATATAATCTCACATACCTCTACATGTACATATAACTGTTGACACCTATCTGCTTTGATTGATAAAGAGTGATCTACCTTGCTTGAAAACTGCCTATAGGTTAACCCTGTACAGTCAACTGATCAGCTTCCAATCTGTAAGCAAAAGAGAAGGATATAAAATTTGCATGTTTATAAATTATACATATTTTGGGATCGAAATGCATGTAACTGAAACAGAATCAAAAGTGAAGTGTTCCAGTAAACTGCTGAATTATTCTTTCATCAGACAAATAATTATGCTTCACACAGATATGTGATTAGAGTGATCAAGCAACTTCCAAGTGGCCTTGACTGTAGTCAGATATATTTCTGTAAACAAAAATGGGCACCTAATAAATCAAGATGTCAGTTAAAAAATATCAGCCTTTATTATCTGTATTCATTATACAATCTAATAATAATCGACAGCTGATCCAGAAGGGGTTCCAGGTAGTCTAGTCAAACCCCTATTTCCAGTTAGATGATTCTGATGAGGGAAAAATGATAAAGTAGTTTTAAGAATAAATGAACCATCTCATCTTAAAGGCCGATCTTTAAACATTTATACCCAAGAGGTCACTATTAAAAGAGTTCATTTATTATAATTTTTGAGGTTTTATTTTTCTTTCACTTAAATTTTATCAAGAGTTCTCACTTTTGAGTTTTGTCATTCAAAACATTTCCAACTCTTAAGAAGTTATCTCAAATAAAATACCTACCACAAAATGTCTACCTTTTTTTGTTGTTCCCATCCTGTGTTGATGATGAACAATAGAAGAGTTTTCCATCTTGCAATGAAACTTTATTCTGCTCTTAAATTTATGCTTTTTTATTATAATGTTAGTGCTCAAGCTAGACTGAAAAATGGTGCCCCTCCCTGCTGTCCGTATTTATCCTCTTTACCTTTGGCCAAAATACTAATGTAACAATTTACATAAACTGTTGTTTTAATTGTATTGTCATGTTTCATTTATTCCAATATGCTTCTCTAAAAACAAAACTATAGTACCCTACAACATCAAAATATATTCTTATCCAATGCTCAAAGAAAAAGGGAATGTCAACGAGTTATTTTTTCAGTAGGACAATTTAATTAGGTTGCTTTTTTTCTTCAGAACAGAAAAGACTGCCAAATTACAACTGGTTATAAATTGTAAAAGATTTCCAAAGGTCTTGTATGATCTTATTTTTCATTTTTGTTATTTAATAAGCAACAGAAATGTCACAACCCTGTCATTTCACATTCAGTCCTTCCAAGAATTCAATGCGCTATGCCAAGCCATAGTATAAAGTTATGTTATAACTATGGTCTCATAATGTAATAATCACATAATTTTATGCTGTGTGTAATGTGGCGAATTTTGAAGACGTATTGAAACTTAAGGTTGAATAAATTGTGCTTTGAAGTTATCATAGTCAAGCCCGAAAGGTCTTAAGAAAGCTCACTGATATTTCACTTATTTCATCTCTAAAACATAAAAGGGTCTACGTTTATGCTTCAGTAGAATTGACCGAGTCATCATAACGGTATAGTGACACAGAGTACATAGAAGTACCGACCGTATCGGATGGAAGAGGACTTTATGTCAAATAATTGATCTTCAAAGGAAAGCTAATTGCACCATATTTTAGGCCAGTGAAATCTGATGAAAGACATGATTATTTGGGGAGAATTTTTAGAAACAGTTACTTCTGACTGGTCAGTAAAAATTAAGGCATACACTTTGGGAGACTGGGGATTTAGGGTACCAACTTGCTCAGAATTCTTTAGTTCGACTCTTGCCTTGTGAGAAGACAAAAGGTCCGACTCCTTGGGAAACTTGAGAATAGTGATTTCCCTCATAGAAACGCCAGATAGCTGTCTTAAAAAGGAAGACAGGCTATAGTGCTAGGACGCACGGTTTGTGTGGAAAGAAACAGCATTAAGGTACGCAATTTTAGTTTCCATATAATATTCTATTTTCATTTGTTTGTTTTTTTGCAAATGTGTTGATATGCTTATGATTCACGCATGTATCATGTATTCATTTCACAGGACTCTGTTGATATGTTAGAGTGTTATGCAATTTAATTCTTTAATTTAACAATTTTTAGTTCATTGAGAGAATTGACGGATTGCATGTAATCAAATATTCAATGTGTAGAATTCCATAGGAATTTATGATGTAACCCAAAGAATGCTCAAATATGCAGTATTTCATAGGGATTTATGAATTAACCCTAATATTCAATGTGTCATATTTTTCTTATGATATATGAATTGATTTCCTGTGTAGGATGATATTGTTATCGTGAGTTAATGACAATTGTATATTTATATATGATTTCGCAATGCTTAAATGATTATGCAGGTTATTGGTTACTGTAGCTAGATTTAGTGGATATTATGCCATAAGTAACTGAACATTTATTTTATTGAACAGAATTGACTAGTCAAATGTAAATAAGACGTGTAGCAATGTATGCTGGTATATACGGCCGCATGTGTCTGTAGAGAACACTTGGTAATTTCTAATCAGTTGCTGTTCGGCGAGGGCAATGAATTTCGAGCTAAGGTCATTTGTACTAAATATAGCGGTGTACCTTACCGAAATACAGAAATCTGTAAGGACAGTTATTTGTTAAGATCACATTATGTCAGAATTTATGCAGTGTGAATCACTAATCTGAATACGAACAAAGAGAGTTTATATATATATATATACACAGATAAGTGGTGAAAACATAATTAGCTCTCATAATACTCTCGTATTTAAGGAAACAGCTTTATATCCTCAAAAAGGAAGGAAGGAAGGAAAAAAGGAAAAAAGAAAAGGAAAACCTGATGAGTCAGAGGGAAATCCGCATCTAAGAGAGGTCGGAATAATCAGGGGTCAGAAAAGGGGACCAAAGCGCACACGTTAGACGTGGAAACAAGACAAGAGGAGAGAGACGTCAGGTGATGCTGTCAAGTGTGGAATTGTACTCTCTAAATTCACTACTCGTAACATGATGTAAATTGAATACTGCGACTAACTTCTATCAATGTAAATCTGTTGGATTGAAAGGTGAAATTTTGGTTATGTATTAACTGAAAGTGAAATTTTTGTTATGTATTAATTGATTAAATTTATTTTTATTTATTGGCAAAGGGGGCTCGTAGTTGTTTATTTCTTTTGATAGCCTTGCTCAGCTATCTGTTAACGTTCCATCTATCCGTCCACACTGGGCAATAACACCGTGGGAGGTCATTCCCTAGTTAATGAAAGCCAAATCAGTTGAGGAAGCTTTAATGTTTTAAAGCCCCTGTTAAACTGTGTGTGTGTGTGATTTAGATTTTTAATGTAGCTTTAACAATTTTTCAGTCATATTGCTATGATATCTGCATTGTGACAGTTTATAGTGATATCTAGCACTGGGGCATCATGCCGCAGACATGTGGCATGATGTCCCACCCAGTCACATTATCCTGACACCAAGCCGACCAGTCCTAACACTAACCTCTTAATGCTGAGTGCCACGTAAGGCAGCTGTTAGTACCATTTTTTGAAGTCTTTGGTATGACTCGGCCGGGGTTCGAACCCACGACCTCCCGCATCCGAGAATTTTACACTGTGCAATATGCTTTGATTTTACACAAGTCAACTAACTTAACACAAAGTCTCTTCAGAATCCATTTGTATATGTCTCATAAAAATTCTTTCCAAATAGTCATAATTATTATGCACAGTCTCTTACTTAAAATCAAGTCCTCCGTGAGCTTTAAAAGTCGTGTTTACTGGTGAAACTTTAATGTGTGGTCTATAGAGTCACAATGATTTCATTTGAACTGAAGATACAATTAATGCAGGGAGATAGGGTTATTTCCGAGTACGGGTTTCTTTACTCTTGATAATTAAATCTGGAAACTTTATTCTGCAAATCAAAGTTGATTCCAAATATACAAGAATTTCAACTGTGGTAATATTTTTAGAAATAATTCTCTGCCATTAAATGAATAAACTTAGACAAGATTTTTACAAGAAATGTTCTTACCTGAGCAAAATCAATAATAGAAAAAATGCAAGCTACATAACCTACTTGTGTTACCATGCCACAACACACCAAACCACACCCACCCACCCAACCACAATACTGTAATGCTCAGTGGTTTACAAACTCATTTTATAGTCCATTATTTTGTACAAAGAGGACCACTCCAGTGGCCTAAGTGGTTAAAGTATCCATCTCAGATGGGTTCAAATCCTGGCCAAGTCATACCAAAGACTCGTAAAAAAATGGTACAAGTGGCTCCCTCATGTGATACCCAGCATTATGAGTTTAGTGTTAGGACTGATTCAGCCTAGTGACAGGATAATGTGACTGAGTGGGACATGATGCCTCATGTCTGCAGCATGATACCCAAGTGCTAGACATCACAATAAACTGCCACACTGAAGACATTGTAGCAATATGACTAAAATTGTTAAGGCTATGTTAGAAATCTAAATCACATTGTACAAGGAGTGTTACTTGCTAATGTTTCTATTTATATTTTTATTACATTATAAATTCTGGGTCAGGGCAAGACACTTTACTTCTATTGCTTTGGCACCAGATAACCTATTCCTTCTGTGCCATAAAGCAACAAAATCAAACCCAAAACATTGTAAATTACATTTTATTCTTAAAAGTCTATTACTTTTTCAACTTTTTCTGGTTTGTTCGATTTGAAATGTACATGTATTTTTTTGCAAGGGAAATAACCCTGGCTAACTTAAAACCTGTGATTCTCAATAGTCAATACCTTAGGTCAATTTCTTTTGCTCTCCTTTAAGAAGAAAATAACTTTAAACTTACAACAGAAAACTGATTTGGTACATATCATACAAATTAAGAACTATTTTCTAACCACTGAATTTCATTAATATGAGCATATTTTGTTCATAATGAAACTTGTATCTCATTAACATAAGCATATATACTAAGCCTGATAAAAATCTGATCTGAAATAGTGACTAAAATGCTGGCAAACTCAACCAATCAGATGCAAGATCACCTCCTATGAATAAATCTTGCTCACAATTCCAACTATTTGAGATCTTTATGAATTGAGTTTATTTACCAGTGTACATTTACTCAACATTGGATCAGATGTATAACCTCTAGTGTGGTAACAGGTTCAGCCAATCAGATGAAAGAACACCTCATTAATGTGTGAGGTTATCACTAATTACAAAAGTGGTCTGGGTGTTTGATCAATAAAGCCTATATTCCAAGTCTAAAGTCAGATCTGAAATGAATCCTCTGGAGCAGTAACATACTCAGCCAATCATAAGCAAGATCACCTCATTATTCTGCATAGATCTCACTCACTATTGAACTCAGATGAGCTTTTAATCATAAAAGCATATATTTCAAGTCTGATCAAAGTAAAACAAGACAAAGATTCACAAGTGGTAACAAGCTCAGCCAATCAGATACAAGATTTTCTCTCCCATGTGACAGAGAAATCTAGCTGTTTTGCTAACCCTACTTTTCTTATCTCAACCTGGTTGTCTCTGTCAGGTTGTCTCGGTCATGTGTCCACATGCTAGGAACTACTTTTAAAAAGAAGAAACCCTTGTTATCTTCTGTTGGGCCTGACTGATGTTCTAAAATTAAACAACAACAAAACCCATATAGCAACTTAAGGTCTCTCCAACTCTGAGAACACACCATATAAAACATTTTGAAAGGGGCAGACACACATGCACAACAAGTCGAGCTATGGGTATAATACTAAAAACTATAGTTTATTCCACACAGCATGGTGAATTTTATCCTATCTGAAGGCACAAATCGGCAAATTTTCTGGTCAGTGTCATTAAATGTAGCTAAAAGTACCCAATTGGTTTTAAATACTTCATGTGAAATGAATTAGGTACTGTCAGCTACATTTAATGATCTTGACCTCAAAATTTACTAAGCTACAGATAAAATTCTTGTTGCTGTGTGGAACAAGCTATGACTGAAAATACCGGTACTGTTCCAGAAACACAGACTATACATATCACCGACAATAAAAATCTAAACTCTCTCAAGAGCTACCGCAAAGAACGCAACAACTAGAAATGTGTTATATCTTTCAATTATACCTTTTTTCCTGATTTTGTTTCACTTTTCTACGAATGGCATATATACAGCTAGATTCTACTTAGATAATTATTTCAGATTTTCATACAAGAGTACAAAACCCTGATGACTTTTAAATAGAGTGAGAGGCAATAACAATACCTGATGAATAATACTGTTTTGAATCTGTTAACTAAATTGCAAAAGTGCAGGGTTATTTTAATTTAGTTGGAAAAAATTGGGTAAGAAAAATAATCTATGTAGGTGTTTGTACCAAGAGAAGGAAATCCCAGTTGAAGGGTTAAAATATTTGTCTCCCTGCGAGGCTATACCGAGTAGATTCTCTTACTCACATTAATATGCTTGGAAGTCACTCCTTATCAAACCCTCTAAGATCTTGTTCATAAAAAGTCCATAAGGCTGCAATGTTTGCACAGGTAAATGGCTTAGTTTACTTTAATGCCACTGAAAGTTTACAAAATTGGTAAATATACACACACATGGCTGTCAGTGTGGCAGGGTTTACCCATTCCAATTAAATATTTCCACATCACTGCTTAAGAGGACTGTTTGGTAAGATTGTTCTATTAATTTTTTTCTTAATGTATGATTTTCTGATAAGATATAGCACCTGAAGGAAAAAGCCAAAGTTGATTTCAATCAGTTTTAGTGACCCTGCATGACTGTACACATCAGGTTAATTAACTGATAAAATTGTATTCAAATGAAAAAACGCACATTTGTTAATGGATTAGTAACATTTTATTTTAACAAAATACTGTTCCAAGTTTTAAGCCACTATAGTTTTCTTAATCACTGTAGATCTTACAAAATCATCCAATGTGCATGTCCACCCAGTATGTCCAGTTGTATTGTCTGTTTCACTATGTATGTAAGTAACAGTAGGAAACGATATCATAACAATCCTTGGCCTGTTTTAGTTAAATTGTCCGATATACTGAACAAAGTCATGTCTTACATTCTGAATCCTGTCATAACAAGTGGTACAAGCAAATGAATCACATGCAGAGTGAGGAATAGAATGCACATTATAACCGATATCAGCTGTTCATAAGCATAATGGGTAGGTTGAGTTTCTAATAGTTTTTATTAAACATCCTTGTTTTGTTACTGTAAACCATATAAACATTTATTCCAGGTTTCATCAAAATCTAATCACTAACGTGACTTCCAGCATGGTAACAAACTTCGAAAATTTAATGCAAAATCACCTCCTTAATACATCTCGTACTTTTCATCAACTATTTCAAAGATCTTAACGAGACAAGAAAATATTTCAAGTCTGATCCAAAACAGATAAGAAATATGGACTACAGAGTGGCAAAAAAGCTCAGCCAATCAGAAGTAAGAACACCTCATTAATATGCATGGATCTTGCTGATTACTGACATATATTAAATTACTTGTTTAAGCCACTGCTCCAAGTGTGATCTAATCAGATCAGAAATATGGACTTGAGGGTGGTAAGGAGCAATTGTTGATGGATGGATATCAGACAACGGATAGAAGGCCATGTTATAAGTTCACTTGGTCTTATGACCAGCTAAGACAGAACTATGGGATATTGGAGATGTGTTATATTACTGGTATACTGCAGCAATTCTTTCCAGTGGTCTGTACAATGGTACTTTATCACTGTACCTGTACGTTGGTAGTTTCTGTCAGTAAGGAATGTAAGGAAATTCCTATGGAATCTTGTTAAAAATTTAATATCAACTCCATGTTCTTATTTTTCATGATAAAATAATTTTTTTTAAATTTCTTTTTACAAAACAGTTGTATTCATCACAAACTAATTAAAATTTTATCAATATAATTATAATTATGACCCTTTAATTACATGTTTGAAACAGGTCGCATATGGTAATGTGGTGGCCAAATGGGATATTGTAAAAGATGTTGGGCCAAGTGCATTTCAGGTCCAGAAAAAAAGAAGTCATTTTTAACTTGTCTACTAGGATTTATTAATGTGTCAAGTACATGCATTCCTTTCTAAGACTGCAAATCATCCTTATAGGTTAAGGAGTACTTGTTTTGCACAATTTCTGATGTCCAATCAATATTTTCTCATTTTTTCATAAGTTTATTTTATGTTTACTGACTGATTAATATCTTGCCAGGGTGATGGCATCCCACTCAAAGTTTCCCTGTCTGTTATATCAATATTGTAGCTAGTAAACTGTAGGCTTCAGTGTCAACACTTCCTATTTTTATCAACAAGCTCTCTTATGTTAGCCTTTCACTGGGTGTCAGCTACAGTGTAGCTTAATCATCCCACTTTAGTTACAGCTTTTAGATTCAAACTTATTTAACTATTAACATACATACAGCAAATTCATCTACTATCTGGTAATTTCAGCGAAGAGTGCTCTGATTTTCTTTTGAGCTGAGATATTTTATTTTCTTTTATCTCTAGATAATTAAATTTTTTTCAATTAATGTAATAATATAATGTGCTTTTATTTTGCTATAAATCAGCACAAGATATTATTTCCAGTTATTGACAGATTTTTTTTTTTGGTATTAAAAAGATGCCAAGCCCTTGCAACAGGACATAAAATTGTTGGTCCATAATATAATTGCAGTATACTGTGTTATATATTTTGCTATATTCAGAAATACCACATTACACCGTAGTACAAAAGCTTGTGGCACACAGTTCTATAGGATATGACTTCTGACCTTGACCCCAAGGTCAAGTTACATGCAAACTCATTGACAACAGTGCTACGATATACATAAATAATATATTTCATTAAGATCAATAGCTGATGGTATAAAGTGTCATTACAGATTAATTAAAGACCAAGTATGAGTCATAAAAGTCCCTAATGCCAATATTACCATTACTTGGAAGAAGTAAGATTACAAAGGTTTTAAAGATGGTTACTGTGGCAGTCACACTGGATATTAGATGAATAGAATTTTCATTCAGAATCACCTATAATGTAAGATGTGTCTTAGTGAAAATTACTTTTCATGTCAATACAACCATCCCTAAAGAAATAAGGTGTAGCAAAAATATAAGTTAACACAAAGATAAGAGAGATAAATTGCTTTGAAATACCTCGACAGGAAAATATTCTTGCCATTATGGTGATAAAAACAATTCCTGAACCAGCCATATTTTCATATGCTTTGGAATCTTGCCGTCAGTATGTCAATTCTCCTCCATTCATACAGGTTAATGGATGTATAAACATACATAACTAGAAAGCATATGAACTTTGCAAGTAAATTTTGTACAACACTATCTTGGCATCCACAAGTCCCATCCAAATGGTGCAAGAAACCTTGGAGCAGTTTTCATAAAATTATTGACCTCACTTCAAGCAAATAAATGTAAACTAAGAAAATGCCAAAAAAATTCAAAATCACTGACAATTTGAAAATTGTTATAAATAGAAATATGGCATCCAGAGTGTTCAACATTAGTTACATGCACAATTTTTGATTTTTTTTTTTTTTTAAACTCTTTATGTATGTTCATGATTGATTTCATTTCACTGACAGGTATAAAGGTATAATCAGGTGATCATTATTTTTTCTGTTCACTGCCTAGGATTCCACTGGTTTTATATCATGACTTAAGTAGTTATTTTGTTTACCAGAGACGTGAAATCCTATGCAATCAGCAGCTGCATAATTCTAGACAAGCTGTTCACATAATCTGGTTTATAGATTTGACATGCACTCATAATTGCACATTCTGAGTAATGGTAATTGAAACTGCAAATTGGGGACTGGCCAAGACACATTTCCCAAAGACATCCTCTTAAATACCTTATAAATGTGTAACTTATGCCTCAAAACAACTGGTTACATTCAGGTATGACTACTTGAAGAATTAGCCACAAAAAAGCAACCCATCACCTAATCTGTATTCATTATATATATATATATATATATATATATATATATATATATATATATATATATATATACTGTACAAAGCTCAATTTCTGAAGAAAACAATTTGGCAGGCAAAAAATTACCTTTCTGCATTTATTGCAAGCAAAAACCATGAAAAGAATTATACATTTTTGCTAATTTGTACTTTCTGATGCTTTGACCTTCACAAAAATATCATGTTTATCAACCTGAGATGAAATTTGAAATCTGGCCTGATATGCTTATAAACTGAAGCCCTTTTTCCTTACTGAAGTATATCCATGCACAATCAATTGGCTGGGTGTTTCAAATCTGTGACTGATACTTTGGTTGTTTGAAGAGTTATGATAACCAAGGAATGCCAAAGTCAGTTGAAGTAAGGGCATATTTTATTTAATGAACCAATTATGGCAAATCAAATTCACCAGACGTGATCAGATACATCCATTTTGTTTAAGTAAATGTACAACATGTTAATCAGCTTCAACATTCCTTGGTTATCTTCACTTTTTAACCAACCAAGATGTCTGAAAAACCAACCCCTTGATTGTGCATGGATATATCATTGACCTTCCAAACTTCGTGCCTGACTTTGATTTGTGCGCCACGATTCTCATGACCTCAACCACTATTTTTTGGAATCTTGACGTCATTAACTGGGTCACCTGCAGTGACAGCAACAGTAAGTGTTGATTAAGAAATATTTGACAAAAGGAGATTTAAATATGTACTACAATTAAAATCGAAGGAAACACAATGAAATTTTTTAGTCTAACTATCAACATATTTGCCTCAAGTTTGTGGCACTAGTGTGAGTGTTAGCTGTTCAAGCCAGGGCTACTGTTCTTATACTGGTTTTCTTAACCTTTTCATTAGTAAAAAACAAATGACAGACATTTCTAAGAATGCAAAGGCAGTGTAAAAGCTTGGACAATCACCTCATATATCTTGTTAGAAAAAGTAAATTCAATTGAAAACTATACATTATAAAATTCACCAGGGGATTATTTTAATATTGGGGAAAACATCTTTGTTGACAAACAGTCTGAAAAAAATCTGATATAAATTCACATCTTTATGTATGATAATTTATTAAAATACCTTCAGAACAAAAACATTAAAAATGCATATTTCTTTTATTTACATGTTTTTATCATTCTTTATAAGTATTTTACTTTGCAATCAATGTGTATTTGAAAGCAATGAAATATATTACAGACTGAAATAAAAATAACAGACACCGTAAAAGATGAGTTCTACAAGTTGGCCTAATTTTCACATTTCAATTGCACATCATATGGACTTTATTTCAGGGTAATAAGTCATGTACAAACTTGGGAAATAGACAAATTTTGATGGGCTCAGAAAAACGGTAGTTCACAAAGGATTTAGAGAGTTTATAAACACTTTTCAATGATGAATAAATTAAAAAGACAGCTGAACCCATTCTATGGTCACTTTAATAGTTTCTCACAATACATTAATGTAGCCAATAAAATTCATGTTAAAGGCGTGAACCATGGTAGGTTGAGGTTACTTCAGTAAGGATTTATTTATCGTACAAGTAAAGTAACAACACTTTAATCTGTGCAACAGTGTCAAAATTGGCAACAAACTATGCAAGATAATCTTTTAAATGTGACCTACTGTTGCGCGGTCATCTGAACTCGTAATGAACAACACTGCACAGATTGTTCTGACAGTAAGATGTGATCCCCCTCCTGCAGCATATTAGGAGCGATATCTTACATTGCACTAGCTAGAAATGAACATGTCTCAATTATTGCTATAGTTAATTCCACACTACATCACAAATTTTTCCTATCTGTAACTCAGTCAAGTTTAAGGCCGAGTCATTACATGTACCGGTAACTAAAAGTAGCTAATATATTTATTCATTTTATGTGTAGCATTTAAAATGTTGTATTTGCACACCCTGTCCCTACCATTTGTTTCAACTCCCACCACTGATTATAAAAATGAAAAGCATCAAGGATATAGAAAAGGCAAAAAAATTAGTAATTTCATTCAATGATTTATAATTTCTAACTTGTCTCCAACGGGTTGCTAACAAGGTCAACTCTTCTGTTTTTCAAAGCAAACAGAGGCTCCTGATGTAAACAGACAGACTGCCTACTGTCATTTTCTTGTTTCTATACAGTCTATTTCAATAAAAACTGTGTCATCTGTGTCCAATACTTGCAATATCTAGTCTTAATATTTCTAAAGCAAACTGAACAAAGAAAAAGGAGGAATTCTTGTATATGCATGTTCAGTGAGATGAAACTCCAACTTTTATGAAATTATTGAGATTAACAAAGGCAGTGAATTACAACACAGCTGTTGCTTCAAAACATAGTCATGCCCATGCTAATATGGCAACTGTGTTACTAAAGAAACTCCCGTCTGATTCAAAATACCAACAAGCTGACAGTATTTGGGACCCCTGGCAACAATCAGGTGAGACCTTATAAATTAATGAATGAAATGAGTAAGTTTTGGTGATTTTTTTTTTTATCCCTGAAGCCTCTTGTTTTCAAAATCAGAAGGTGGGGTACAAAAAATAGGATGGTGTGTGCAAATACTATATGTACTTTTAACTACATTTAATGATGCTGACCTGAAAATTTACTGAGTTACAGATAGGATAAATTTGCAATGATGTGTGGAATGACCTATAGTCAGGTATTCTCCCTATTATCATCCCCATGGTGTTATTTTACAAATAACACTCCCATAGGATTTATTCTATCAAACTGCCATAACTTCTGTTTCCTTGGTATGGAGCCAATCCATCTAAAGACCCCAAGACTACCTCAAAACATCACACAACTGTCCCCAAACACCCTCAGCTACCCAGGTTACATGTATACAATTAAATCAAATAAAATAAAAACACCAGTGATCAGCTTTAGTTCTCACTGAAAAAATTTTTAAAATTTTGCATTGTGCAATTATCAAGTAAGATCAGTAGTGGGGTTTTTTTTTCTCTTCTCAGTAATTGCCAACAAGAAAAAAATTTTCAGCTCTTAATACACGCCAAGCATGACAGATGAGAAATTTAAAGAAACAATGCTTTTTTCTCTTAAATAAAAAATCACAAAGAAATACAATTAATGTTCAGGTCGATAAATTTATGATAACTTAATGAAATATGCAAGTTTTGCAGCATTCTCTCTCTCTCTCCATCACTTGGATGGTTGATAATGATGCAAGTATTCATGAAAATTAAAAGTGAACAAATTCTAAGTAAACCACATTTATATGACAAAGAGCAGCACACTTAATAAGTCAGAATCATGGGCTGCAACATTAATATTTCTGAAATTCTTTATAAGCTCTTTTATGATCTTTAATATAACAAAGAGTGATATGCTGAATTGATTAAGTCATAACCTAAGGATGCTATATTTATATTTCTTAAATTCTTTACAGAATATAAGAAATCTTTTTATGTGACAAAAAGTGGCATGCTAAACAAGTCAGAATCACAGGATGCAACATTAAATTTTGCATTTATCTTATTTTTCTTTTCTTTAATTAACAAAACCTAACAGAACTTTTAATGACAAGGACTGCTTTGATAAATCTCAGTCTGCCATGCTTAATTGATACTTCTTACATTCTTTACAAAATCTGTAAGAATAAATGTTGTAGGTACTTCTCAGATTTAAAACAATTTTCTATGACACACAGCAGAATGCTAAATTTATCTCAATCACAGCCCACAGTGCTACATATTTCTTAAATTATTTTTATGTTATTCCCTGTCATGGAAGAACACCTGTGTAACCACTGGGAAACTGACCCTTTCTAAAATTATTGATGCATGTGTAGAAAGCAGCATCACCCCATAGCAAGATTAGCATGTGGAGTTCCTAGTGATATAGACCTCACTAGATGGTCTCCACATGATTACCCTAACCTTGGGGGTCATGCCACTTTCCACACGTGTCTGCCATTTTAAAAATATCAGACACTGATGGATACACTGGTGTTCTGCTCTGACAGGGATTACAGTCTGACAATACCTCCCCATTTGTTTGTACCCCCCTTCCGATTTGAAACATGAAAAAAGTATCAGAAATGCACAGAACTTACTCAGTTCATTCACTGATTTATAATTTCGAACCTGACTGTGACCAGGGAGGCCCTAACACTGTCATCATCTGCGAGTTTCATTGAAGTTTTAAATATAAACCATGGCAGTGCTTTAGATCCATTTCCAGGCCATGTCCATTTTCAGTGAAGGGGTATATGCACAACTGCACATGTATGTACATAGAAGGAAAATACTATGTCATCTGCTTCCGATATTTACAATGTCGAATCAAGCAAAGGAAAAGAATGACAATTACAAATTTGCCTTTCACGTGAATTTAACAAGCTGTGTAATTGCTATGTACATGTGTGCAAAGGATGTAATTCAACATTATGATAATTTATGGAATTATCTGGCAGTTACTGAATAGGATGAACTAAGTCACAATGTTGTCTGAGGAAATCAACTTGCCTATAGTGTATGCAACATCACACCATGTTAGTATGGAAAAGTCCATTAACCATGATAGTGCTGTGTTGTTTTACTCAACCTTGAAAACAGTGCTGATTTGTTTATAACTGCACCATCTCTGCATGCTGAATTTTTTCAAAACAATACACACTTTTTGGGCCAAATCTATATAACAGCTCAGAACTATTATTTAAAATCAGACTGCTGTGAAACTGTATAAAGTGATGCATATATGCATGCAGATTACAAACACTAAAAATGTTGGTGAAATTGATGTGTGTTCATGGTTACCATAGCAACCAAATAGAGGAAAAAGGGTGGAAAAGTCATTTTTGACCAAAAAAATTTAATATAGTGTATACTTTTCCATCAATATATATATTCTGAATGTGTACATGGACAGTTAATTTTTTTCTACATATTAGATATCCTCAGTTCATTACTTTTAGGCCTATGCTAGATAATTAAAACTATACTTTCAAATGTGTCTCTACATTTCAGTATGTTACAATATTTAGATGGTGCGATATTTATGTAGTTACTATTCAAAATTTTTCTCCATATAAAATATAATTATATTCACTTATATAGTTCATTGATAAGGAACAAATACTAATCATACTGAAAATGATAAATAATTATAAATTTACTTTGGTTACCATAGCAACCAAAAAGTAATGTTAGTGTTTGAAAGGTTTAAAAGACTGTTTAAAATAATGTTGTTGGCAAAATCTTTTATCCAACTACATACAGCATTCATTGTTCAAAGAACTTAATGTTATCAAGTTGTTTTAATTGTGAAGGTAAAATAATAATCATAATGTAGAACAATTATATTGGTCATTTTATAGGGTGAAGAGAATACTGTTTATGCAATTAAGTCAAACTAACGGAAAACTTGAAAATTGTTGAAAGGCAGATGTCTTACAGATTTTTATGTAAACACCTCTTTAAGCAATTACTGTTGCTTGCAAGAATAAATTTGATGAATACAAGTATCTCTATACATGTGACAAATGTAATAACTGACACAAAATCCATCTGCAGGTTTGTCATCGACTGCAGTGGACTCTATTTTTTCCTCACATCATGTAAATGAAACAAATATAAATTTTTCTTTCAAAATAAAAAATACTGTTAAAAAAGTTAAGATTTCACACATGGAATTAACAATTTTTAGGGTTAATTCAGGACTCATACTACATAAACTTTTCTTTTTGCCTGCTTTATTACTAAATCGTATGTTCATCATAACTTCCCTTTACTATCTATTAACATGCAAACTGAATGCATATCAATAGTATGGGATACATTATGTCTTTGATTTCTTTATTAGCTTTTATAATAAATGCACTGTTTAATATGACAGCAAATACAGTTTTTGAATAACTTTCATTACAACTCAAGTTGTTTTAAATTCTCATTTTAAATACATCTTCTAATGTTCAGCTAGTTTGAGCACAACTGTCAGTGGCCTACCAAATAGACGTATTTAATTCTTTTACATTCTAGTGTCTACGTCTGAATGATTTGAATGCAATACTGTATCATCAGAAAGAGCAATATTATCACAGCCATTTGTATCGGTCTTCTCGTGACACAATAGAGTAGTGTACCAATTTTCAGTTATCTATGGTAATTAAACACCCAAAAGATGCAAATGTGCTACCAAATTAGCTCTTTGATCTTTACTGCCAAGTGAGGAAGAAATAAACAACAGTATGAACACTGAGATGGAGTTTGAAACACTGGGAGGGAGCTCTTGTGTCCGGTGCACATGTATGATAGTGATATTGGTTATTAGGTATTCAAGTGGAGCTGTACATTAGAGAGGCCTGAAAGTCATTATTACCGAAAATTAATATAAATAGTTCTCATTGATTATAAATTATAGAGCAAGAGTTGTGAGGTTTTCAATGATAATTAATAATTGCAACTTGCCAGAACTATTTGAAATAAATTTCTCAGCAACAATCTTAACATATCATAACTTCTACGTTGTCAAACATTTGAGGAAAAAAAAAATAAGAGAGCAACCTTTCTATGTTCATTGGGCTACCTCGGAAACTAGCTTTGTTAAAACGAAACAAAATGAACTGATGAGGAAAACAAAAAAGATTTCCCCGAGTCAAAAGTTCACATATTGGATGAAAGTCTTGATTATTAGATTCCAAAGTCACATACATTTCATATTGCCGTCGTAAGAGTGGGTTACTCAAGAAGTGAATCTCTCTCCCTCTCTCATCCATTTCTTTTTTAACCTGATTGTTGAGAGAGAGAGAGAGAGCGAGATACAGAATCAGAGCTTAACGAACTTTATAATGTGATAGAAATATTGTGATTTTTATTTTTTAAAAATGATAGTCAAGGAAGGAATATGTCGGAGTCAACACCCCAACACCCCCCGTAAAATGAATGGTTGGTCCCTTTCAAGCTAGTACAGTTCTCACTCTTGATTATATAATGTATCACCCAATATAAGAAAAGGCTCTGCACATGACAGGCTTGTTGATAAACTTAGCTACTTTATAATTTAAGTTGATTTAGTGGAACTTTAAAGTTGTTACTGAATGGGATGGCCATGTCATAGCACTTATATATCAACAAGTGATAGTGTCAGAGCATTTTCATATCAACACGTGGTACATTCCTGCAGAAAATTAATTCTCAAATTTGGAAAACTCTTGTGTACTGCAATTTATACCTCCACACAAAGCCCTAACAAACTTTATTCTAATTTGGATTATCCCATACATATAAAAGGTAATCGGCACCAACTGGATAAGGGACAGCTGCGAGACTGCAACTACTTAACAGTGTTACATGTAGGCTCATACAAAAGTAACAAAAGAAAAGAGTGAAGTCAACAAGCTTTGTAAATTTAGCAAAAATGATTTATTTCCCTAGAAAACAAGGTAAAAATATGAAATAGTTCTTACGGTTTGTGAATATAATCCAAAAATTAATCCTAAAATTGAAAAATAAAAGTCCTATCACTAAACAGTTCTAATTGAATCCAGGTTCGAATCTCGATGAAATTCCAATATGGAAGGCGATGACGTCAGATGAGGTCGTTGTACTAACGGCAACAAATCCTCAATTGAATCACAGTTTATAATGTTTCCGTCTAGAATTCCAGAATAAATTTCTACTGAATATCTCTCTCCCAGAACTTTTATAAATATGAAGAACTTGTGTAGTTTTCTACAGAATATAAATTATTAAATTCCAAAAAATAGATGAACTTCAGCACAAGCTGGCAACAACAATAAAAACCTCTTGAGCCCTCATGGTTTAAAATACGACTGAATAAATCTACTACCAATTGGCTGTTTCAAGCTGCGATTTTAGATTACATGGTGGCTCACATGACGGGTTACATGACCACTAATTTGAACAGCACAGTAAAAAAAATAATGCCATTTAACACATAGACAAGAATAGCCCTATCTAAGAACCAGATTCTCACGCTGGAGAAATAAAAAAGAAAAGCCTGTTTACAATTTAGCTAACACATGGGCCGAACATGACCTTGGTAATAGCCAATCGTTTTCACTCAATGTTTACAAAATTTATGAACCAAAGTGAGCAAAAATAGTGCTTAAGTCATACTTTTACGTTCTAATCAGACTGATATTTTTTCAAAAATATCAAATCCTTTGAAAATAATCATTACAATAAAATGTAATGAAACAAAAAATAAAATAAAAAAGAATTTAAAAACTAACACACAAGTAATTAAATTACATATATGTAACAACAGCCACCGTATTGTTTACATCAACATCCACTGCTGACAACAGACTTTCCTGGGCAAATAAGTCTGTTTGAATATTTGTTTCACTGATGTTCTGTTACAGTGATGCAGAGCCACGATCTTTGAGACAATTACATATGCTATCTCCCTGCTATTATTAGCACACGATTAATGATTGGCCTAGATTGGACATCCATAGACGTCACTATCCTGTGCCATAAAAATATGGTATATGCACAGAGCTAGGTGACGTTTGGCCATAAATATATGGTTCTCACATACACATCCAGGTGACGTCATCCATAAATATATGGCTTCCACACTACCAGGGTTAAGCATAAGAGGCAGAGAATGCCAATATGAGGGCCACTTTGGTCACATTCAGGTTAGAAATTATAAATCAATCAATGAATCCACTAAGTTTTGTGCACTTTTTATCACATCAAAGATTTCCGTGATTAAAATTGGAAGGGGGGTACAAACAAACAAAAAGGTATAGTCGGACTATAATAAAGTATTAATACCTGTCCGAGCAGAACACCAGTGTATCCATCGGTGAGCGTTCTGAAGGATTTAGTACCAGTGGTCAAAAACAAGAAGGATTTTACTTTTCATTCGCATACAAAGGTCAGTCGAAATAAATTTATTAATTTCAAGCAAGAAGCACAGGGATTCGTTACAAAGAAAATTAGGAGTATCCATCCATGAATCAAGGGCTGGGGGGGGGTCTAACTTGTAACAATATAACCCCTATCCCTTAATTAATGGACAGATACTCCTAATTTTCTTTGCAAAGAACCCTGTGGCAAACAGCTGAAAGAAAAAAAAAACAATGGGTGAGATCTACTTGTTGGTCTATGTAATCAGCTTAAAAACATTTCTTGGATTTTTAACTTTTCAGGTTTGGGTATTTATAATTAAATTAAATTGTTCATTTGTGAAAATAATTTCAACAGTAAAACAAAATCTGAGTTGTCTTGGGGTGTTTTTAATAGCCTTGGGGTGATTAGTCGCTCCCGTATGGAGCCACTGATGAGAGAGAGAGAGAGAGAGAGAGAGAGAGAGAGAAAGAGAGAGAGTGCACAGGGGGTAGTCACAAAGAAAATTAGGAGTATCCGTCCATGAATCAAGGGATGGGGGGGGGTCTAACTTGTAACAGTATTGTTACAGGTTAGACCCCCCCCCCATCCCTTGATTCATGGA
>JAECUM010008419.1:0-21017 GCA_016617855.1 Megalonaias nervosa | reverse complement strand
TCACAGGGATTAACTATTTCTGATACAAATATCTGGATTATAGATGATCGGATCGAATGGTCGAATTTAGTCTATCTCGCAGTTTCTAGAGTCAGAAGAATATCTCAACTACATTGGGTTATTATGAATTTTACAGAAAATAATGATCAAACTGTTAATAATGACGTAATAAGAAAAACACTATCTGGTTATAAGCAATATGATAAAAAAAATAAACGTGATTTTGATATTGATGTTGAATTTATTATAAAACTAAAAACACAACAGAATAATAATTGTGCAAGTTGTAACTGTAATATGTTATGGCAATATTCGAATAATAATCCAAGACAATTTACTGTAGACAGAATTAATAGTGATCTTGGTCATATACGTGATAATGTGATGCTGACCTGTCTTGAATGTAATCGACGTAGAGGTTCTGGTTATGTAATTGTATGTGGTGGTAATTGCGTGTCTTCAGGGATTACCTGTAATTGTTCACGCACAAATCCACGTTGAGGGGCTCTCGAATCTAATCTGTAGATTAGAGGTCTACCAGTAGATCTAACTACACTAGAAATTGTATGTGTAGTCACGCTCCATATAGGATCAGTTGCTCTTTTTTTACCACCTTCAAGTTCGCCAGGTTCATATAAATATCTTACAGTTACATTACCTAATACTGGTTGAGACTGATATCTGTCATTGCTACGGGGTATATATTTTTTTGTGATCGCATTAGAAGGTTTCATTGAAGTTGAACGAGTAATTTCGTTATTTAATGCAGCTATCACATTTGGTAACCTTGCAACCCATTCACGAGATCGCTCACCGGATTTAAAGTCAGTAGATATCTCTTTTGCGTATTGGTATCCAAATAACCGCTCAGCAAGTGTTCGATTAAATCGTTCAACGATTGCCTGATCACGATGAATTTCAGTATGTCCTCGTCTGATTTTAACGTTACGTTTTTTCATTAACGATAATACTGTACCAAGAAATTCTTTGCCAGGATCAACCTGTAATAATTGTGGCCATCGCAAAGGTCCTCGCTGATAAATTCGCTCAAACGCAGATGAAACTTCAAACGCTGTCTTTGTTGATAATGGTTCAGCTTCCTTATATCTACTTGCAACATCAACGACAGTTAATGCGTATTTGTATGTGCGTGATTGACGTTTACCAATTTTAATGGTATCGTGTGGTAAAAATAAAATATCTGCTTGATGAACCTCATTAGGGACGCTGACATCAAAATGTGCATATTGAATTTTTTTAGGTGGTGGTAGATAAATTTGCTATATTGCCTGTCGTGCTAACCAAGCTGCAGCAACAGAACGTGAGACTTTTGCTGCTTCAGATAATTTAGTAATAGCTGATCTACCTCTCCAATATCCTCTTGGGCTATAATAAATGGATTCCATTATAATATTTATATAATTAATTACCAGCCCCTAACATTATTTTACTTTTCATGGCAGATTTTACTAGAAAACTAGATAATTTATCTCTGACAGATTTATTAGGTATAGAATTTAATGCATGAATCAATTTTACATCTGCGAGATGCCTTTGTTGTAAATCTTTACTTTTATACGCAACGTCATGAACATGACACGCTTTATCAATCTTATTTACTGGATGCTCTCCTGGTCTTGGTTGATCTTGAATATCAAGTCGGATATCAAGTCGAGTTCCAGGACCACAATAATTATATCCTGGAAAGTGTTTCTCACCGGGGTATTTAGCCCACGGAGTTCCTGGTAATTTTCCTAATAAAGCGGCTATATCTCCACCTGTCTTTGTTTTGACAAATTTGTATTTCTTCGTGCCACATTTTACACATTTGCCCGTCAGAGCACGTCGTTTATTTTTCGTTGTTATTGTAGTTAGTTCAGCAGTGGGTGTAGATGCTCTACATCGAACAGAATATAGACTCATATTATTTATTATATGGATATAATTGACTTTTCGGCGACACGAAAACAAGAGCCAGTGAAGCATCACCCAGCATTACCAAATTCGATAAGGATGATTATAATAGGTCCATCTGGATCGGGTAAAACACAACTATTATTAAATTTAATAATGAGATGGTTGAGATGGGACAAACTGTATTTAGTAGCACCATCCGTAGATGATCAACACTGTTACGAAGTATTTAAAGATTTTAATGAAAATGCAAAATTGCTGAATGAAAACGGTAATGATGTGGTTGATTTTATTACCGATATTGATGAGGCTCCATCTGTAGATGACCTAGATGGATTTATTAATAATTTAGTGGTGTACGATGACGTTATGTTGGACAGACAATCAAATCCAGCTAGAATATTTTCTCGAGGTAGACACAAGAATACAGATGTTATATACGTCACACAACGATATACACAAATACCTAAAGTGATCAGAGACAACTGCAATATTTTAGTAATGTTTAATGGAGTAGATAATTATACTTTACAGAATATTTATTACACTTGGTGTTCAGGGGATATGGACATGATGAAGTTCAGAAACTTTTTTGCTCAAGCACAAGCTGTTCCGTTTGGATTTATTACAATAAATTTACATGATCCAAGATCTAGATATCGTGTAGGTCTAGATAAAATCTTTGGTTAATTACAGCAGCAGGCAGGGTGGCCGACAAAAATTGAGCGACCCGGCGAGTAAACTAAACGCATTATAACATAAAAAACAAAAAGTCAAAACTAAAATAACAAAAATGAGCTAAACCAAACAATTTATTATTCGTTTTTCAAACTATACGGTAATAATAAAAGTTAGGAGGTTCGGTTTAGCGTTATTGACCTTATTTTTCAGCCTCTGTAGGAACCTTATGTTTTAGACAAATGACGATTAAGACAAGTAGTCTGTTCACCCTGCCTGCTGCTCCTGGTGTTCAGGGGATATGGATATTATGAAGTTCAAAAACTTTTTTGCTCAAGCACAGGCTATTCCATTTGGATATATAACAATAAATCTACATGATCCAAGATCCAGATATCGTATAGGTCTAGATAAAATCTTTGGTTAATTAACACGACGAGTAACACAAAAAAGATAAAAAATATTTTAACACAATCGAATTAAACTCAAACAGAATAAATATAATGGAGAAAGAAATTGTCGCATACAGGAATCTTCTAGAAAAATTAAAAACAAAATTTTACAAACAACTTGAATATAAAATCACTTTTGATGATAAACGATGGCATGAAAACGGATTAGATAAGTTAGCAGTTAGCTATTTTACAAAAACAGATTCAACTTAATTTATAGCAGCAGGCAGGGTGAAAAACAACCAAAATTAACTGACCCGGCAAGTAGACTAAACACACTATAAAATAAAAAACAAAAATTCAAAATTAAAATAGCAAAAATGAGCTAACCCAAAACGATTTATTATCCGTTTTTTCAAACTATATGGTAATATAATCGGTTAGAAGGTTCGGTTTATAATTATTGACATTATTTTTTCAGCCCCCGTAGGAACCGTTAATTTGCGAAAATAAGGTCAGGAAACAAGTTGTAGGGTTCACCCTGCCTGCTGCTTTATTGGAAAGTCATAACAGTTTTCGTTTGTGGCGGTTTGTTCTAAACAGGGAGATAACTTTTGTGACCTTATTACTTGACAACGTTAAGAGTTAATAAAAAATTTTGAAAACATCGTAGAATAAACTAAAACTATCTTTTCTTTTTTACTTTAAGAGTCATTATGCTTTTGATCCATGCTTATACAAATACCCGCTCATACGGACACCTATTTCAGTGTGGACCCATGATGATAACAAACACAAGTTTAGATTAAGCACCTGATCATAACGGAAGCAGTGTCAGTAGCTACTAGATGTGGATGGGAACAGGTGAAAAATATAACACTAAATATTTAACGCTGGCGATATATAAATACCAATATCTTATTAAATTACTCGTTTATGAGGATTGTCGTTGGTTTTAACACTTACGTTACTAATTTATGTGTCTCTTTGTTGTATTTTTAACACTTACGCTACAAATTTGTGTGTATTGTTCTTGTTTATTGAAAAATATTCAGTGGCGTCTGCAAACTGTTGTTTGAATTGAAACCCTGAAAATACATCATATTTGTTAGACTTTCCATATGTCACTGAGATATTTATTCTTTTACACATTATCTGGACACACTTCAAGCTCATTCTTGGAGAATTAAGTGCGATTTTCTGCAACGTTATATTGGTTCCTAATTCGACAATTATCTCTGATGTTATCAGAAAAGAAAACAATCCCTATTCTGTGTTTGTCACTAACCAATTGTGCAACTGATTCTAAAGTATTTGTGTAGTATTGAAGACAAACGTTTACCAGTACTGATTCCTGATTGTCTTACTCTATTATCTTAGAGGCGTTTGCAAGTTTGCAAGTGTTGTATGTTCTGACATCACTAGAAGAGCAAGTGCATGCAGCGGGAAATGCACAACAAAATTTAGATTATAGTCCATAACTTTGTACATACCTGCCACTGGTCGTATTTATCTGAACTTTTTGCTGAGTATCTCTTATTCAATATTCTTTGTCCAAACCGACATAGGTTTGTATGTATCTTTGCATGTCATCAAAATGTTGCAATCATTTAACTTGAAAAAAATCCCCCTCCGTATGATACTGTAATGTATTTTACAAATATTATATCCAAATTAATTACCACTACATTAATATCATCTCCTTTTACTTTCATGTCATGAAAGTGATAAAAATTACCTGGTACAATAATACATTGAAAGTCACTTGTGGTAGTCCTATATGTAAAGCATTGTGCTATGGAGACAATGCCGTATCTATTTATGTTGTATTTACAAGAAAGACACTTTTTAATGTTGCTCCCAGTTTTTATTTTAGCCTGATTTTTCCAGGTCAGTTTTTAAAGTTTCATAGTCATCCGGTAACTTTTATTCATTTTCAACATGTAACTTTTAAGGAATATATTTCACATTTTATCTTTTCTTTGCTTGTAGGTACTGTCAGATGCAATGTATTTTTTTTTTTTTTTACCTCTTGCAAGATCTCTCTTTAGAAAAGCACCTGCTCTAATATTTACCGAGTATATAGCCTGTAAAACAATAGATAAGTGATTGAATCTCTTTCTAAACAGTTTCTGAGCATCTAAAAGCTTTTTTAATCAGTTGTTTTATTGTTTTTAGATTCTGTTAGCTCTTTCATTAGCACACAGTTCAATAGCGTTTAAGATATCATCGACATTTTGCCATTACGATTTAATACCTTTTTAAATGTTCTTCTCCTCAATATAACGTATTTGAGTATCAACTCGAATTTGCACATACTTCTATTCGCTGTCTTGGATCTGTTATATTGGTAATTCACTTATTGTTGAAGACTTAGTGCAGCATCTTCACCCACCACCCTCCCTCGTATTTTATCACATTATGCAAATGTAAACTAAGTGACGAACCTCGTAATAACATAACGTATTAGAACATCTTAATGATATCTCACCAACTCGAATGCGGAGTCTTAATGAACAAGACAAACTATCGTGCATATTAAAATGATGTGCATGACCCAGGCCATGTACTTTGCCTGTAATAAAAAAAAATAAAAAAAAAAAATAAAAAAAAAATGTTACATGCTTATTGTGAAAATCTATCAATTTTCCATCTTCATCCATGATGCTGATATTCAATCTATTAATGATTCCCCTCTGTAACTGATTGTTTCTACACATAAAATTGAATAGAATAAAATCACCGTGATTTTTTAGGAAGCACAGACTCTAGAAAATATGAGTAGTAACCATTGAAATAGTTTATTTGTGTTACTGATTTGAACCATGGAAATACGATCATTTTTATTGGCTTCAAAAACCCGCAATCTGCGTCTGTGTAATTATTACGGGGAGTTAATTTTACTTTTGAATTGTGTTACTGACATTCAATAATACGTTATTGTTGTCACTATCTGTAGACATCCCTATTTAACCTTTTCATGTACATTTCAAGGTTGTAAAAACGATCCCAATCCAGACATTTCTTATGTCACTATAATCACCGGTGCAGTAAAAGATATTTGAGTCTATCTCAAATACTGGTATATCCAACAGCAACATATATTCTTTGGATACTTTGCAATTCCGGTTATCAAGTGGAGTATTGAGGTAAACCTGTATCTCAGGGAAACCGTCCATTTGTGATATCATTTTCACTTATCGCTTTCTTTATGATTTTGTCGATTCTGTTCAACGTATATTTTGTTGAATTATTACCGCAGTGTTTTCATCTGTTTCTTAACCGTGCTGTCTTAAGATGAATAGGTACATTATATTCCTAACAGTGTCCGATACTATAGAAACACAGTGTAACAGCTTTTTTTTTGTTTTCAACAGGAGCATAAAATGTATAAATCACATAAAACATCATTCTTTGATACAGTCTAGATATTCCCTATCAGTTAATCCAATTCAAGCTTAAAGAAAGAAGCATGTTCAACCCGTTAGCTCAGCTTTGCTTTCAGTAGAATTCATATCAGTAGTGAACATGGTGTCCAGTATTAGCATGGAACATGTAATGACGTCTTTAAGCAGCCAGTACAACAGCAACTGTTGGCTGCTCCCCAAAATAGTATACAGCTGAATGTGCTTTGGGTCCGTCGTGGTTTGTTTATATTGCTGCAGATGAAATCAAATGTTTTCATTGTATCACTGTTGCTATTTGATTTGAATACATCATTATCGGGTCAATGTATTTTACATTCAGAAAGACGTTATTCCATCTGGAAATAAACATCAAATTCGTATACTAATAAGACATCTGAATGACACTTCTTACCTATCAAACCAGACGTTGCCATCCACCCAGCTTAATTTAACTGATTCTGCTCAGAAACTCACGTCATACTGTGATCTGTATATCTTCAGTCATCACTGACCATTTTTTAAATGTTTAATAGCTTGTATGTGAACAATTGAGTTTCATTTTTGTCAGTTTTGATCTCACTAAATGTATTTACTATGTTAAGTATGTTAACGCCAGTTAACCAGTTTACTGCATTTAAGAGAATTGCAGGACAATGGTGAGGTTTTGTAATCACCAGTTATCTATATCTGAAATACTCTTATCTACAATGAAGTTTTATGTTTTGCTAACTATAAATTAGAATGCTGAATAATGTGTATGTATGACTTGTTCATACCATAAAAAATGTATACATAAGCTCTGGGTATTATTTTTGCATTTTTCGTACAAAGAGTTCGTTTGAAGAAACATCCTCGTTAAACCTGACTGGATTCTGGTGTAATTTAGAAATATTCAAGCGGGCTCGACGTGTTCGTGTTGTTAATCTAGACGGGATTGTGATGTAATTTAGAAATGTACAAGTAGGTCAGACGCGTTCTCGTTGCGCTTTCGCTACAAGAGTTGATATAAAGCAATATCTCGATACCCCCTTACATGAAATGATAATATTTTAGGATTTTATTAGTGTGCTCGGCGAGTTCTCTAACCCCTAAACAAGATGGCGATAATTTTTTAAGTGTGCAGGTCGGCTCAGGGTGTGTTTGTACCGCAACATAAGATAGTGTTAATTATAAATTTAAAACCTTGCTCGCACTTGAAAATACACACTACTTTCAAATCATACCGTTCTTTTGTAGGCAATCAAACAATCTTTAATAAGATGTTTGATTCTATTGTCGAGCCTAGTCAGCTATCAACTGTGAAATCTCTCAGTTTTTCATTATCTGTAGATTATTATCATTCGTTGAAGGGAAACGTTCAAGGTTAATTTAATTCATGTTGCAAAATATTGTATTATTATTCTCACATGGATCATTCCAGAAAAGTTAGTGATATATTTCTTTAGTTAAAGATTTAATTCCTGAGAATATTGAGAGAATGTCCAATCAGATAAAGACTTTTAAGGATGCCTTTTTGTTTAGTAGGCCCTTAAAAATATAAATACTGAAACTTCGTGTATTAACAGTGCCAGGCTCACTACTAATAAGATGTGACTGATATTCCAGTTGCAGTTTTCGTTTTGTTTTGAACAAACTCTTTAAGCAAGCATATAACAAAACCTTGGACATAACAGTCCGGATGCAGCAAAATGTTATGGAAATTAGAATGCAACAAAAATGTTGCAATAAACCAAGGTATGTGCTGTTTGTACTTACTCTTCAGTTTATAGCGTTGTTACATTTTGAGTAATTTGTCATTGCTAGGAGCAGATGTCATAATGTACGGTATTCACGAGATTTTATTACAGCATGGATTAGTTCGTAGAAGGGACTCTTACTGATTTCTTAAATTACGAAATTATCTGTATATGTTTCGTACATGTGTTTAGTAATTTGAGGCAGGGATAATATTGGGTGTTGTGTTAACCGTATGGATCCTTTCATTCCTTTTCAGTCGTCTAAACAATGTTCCTCCAAAAATTAATACTGCACAGAACAGAAACTGATTCATGTATTTGTCGTGGTGTTCCACACTTCAAACCCTTCTTGTGTAATCACTCCAAGGTTATCTCCAAGTCCTATACGTCTGTTCAAATTGAGAATTAGTTTGAGACCCGATGTGAAGTTGCCTCTTACTCAGTATATAAGCGGTAGCCGATGTAATCAGAGCTAAGTGCCTTTCTTTAAAAAACATAGGCAGCTAATCCTGGCAGGCCTGGGAGAGTATCGAACCAGCGACCTTTTGATCATTAATCCGACACTATTACCTGAGATACAGTTCCCACATACGTGAATGAAAAAGAAGGAAACAATAACTGTAAGGTAGACTTTATTTTTTTATAGAATACAAGGAAAGCGTACTCATCAACATTACTGAGTAATGATCAATTAGTGACCGTCACCTTTAGACAGTTATGTGTGGTATTCACCTTTAAACAATTAATGTACAATTGAAACAACAAAATTGTCTCCATACACTGTTTATCCAGACAAAAGTTTTTCAAAATATCTTAAATAATTAATAGTAACGAGGAGGACGGTAAAGGTTTCCCAGTGATATTCGACCTTGCTGTGGCCTTGACATTTGATGCAAGCATGTAAATGTAGAAGATTTCGCACCGTCTAGTTACCATATCATCTTGGAAACATCTACATTAAAATATTTTATAGCGCTCTAAATGCCAAAGCTGATATCAAATGCATGTAATTTAAACATTGCCTGCAAATAATGTTTTGCTTCACTGTTACCCTTATTTGCACAAAGGGTTTAGATGTTTCAACCGAGAAAACCGTCTACTAATGAACAAGTGTACTCAATAAAGTTTCAACAAATTGTCTCTTACAGGGGAAAAAAGTGATAGATCAAACAATAAAATGTCTCACATCAGGCCATGTCAATTTTTTTAGGAAAAAATATATATTTTGCACAAACGGGCTGATAAGTTTAACCAAAACAGAAATATGAAAAATAAATAATTCATATCAATTAAACATTGTTTTCGTCCGTTTCAGGTTTTCAAGACAAAATAAAATTAGACGGTTTTTCTTAGTCTCTTTTGTGACAAAGGATAGCATTTATTCCAATCGTGATCGTTTCTGTTTGGAAACAACTGATTTTTAAAAATTTTTTTTATTTTATTTATTTATTAGGATGTTTACCAAGTCACGTTTGAAGCCAGACATGAACTTCTTCACATTTGAACATATTATTGTTCTCTTTTGTTTGTGGGTTGTTGTTCGGGTCTGGGGAGCCTTTATGACACTGATATGTTGGAAGGTTCGTAAAGATGAAGAGGACTGAGACACCGAAATGGCGAATTCTCCGGGGATCTCGGATCTAAATTCCGGGCAATTGCATTGAACGAAAGAGTTATATATAGAAGTTTGACGCTAGATGTCAGTAATGAGATCGACTGCTTATATGAAACAGTATACTATAGTCTCGACATGCAGATCATGTAGCTAGGAAAGATGCATGACTCGAAAAGAATCATGAATCCATGATTTAATCATGGATGACATTATGCATCTCCCATGTGAAATTCCAACAATGACATTGTGCCTACAGAAACACGGTATTTTTCATTCCTTTCACGAACAGATTTCTCAACCGGAACGACCTCACCATTAAATTGTCCTCTGTCACTATGTATAATTTTCTTAAATGGCTGATCATAAAACATTCACAAGTGGTGGAGAACAACCGTTTACTTTTCACACGAAAAAAGTAATGACGCATCAATACGTAAAACTCTTTCCATACTTCTAACATTCTGGAGACACAATGAGGTCTACAGGCTAAGATGTGGTATTTGTACGCAAAGGAGACAAAACTTGTCGAAGACGTACCGATGATAGACTCCTCCCAGCAGTTGGAGGAAGTACTATTCTAAGGGTTGGGGGCGCTGGAGAGACTGTCCTAGTCGCGTTTTCTTTGATCGTCCTCATCCGGTTTTTCGATATTTGGATAGTTGCATTGGAGTGTGATGTCAGAATGTATTCTATGTTGAAAACATGGAATTTGTCAATACCACGAGATACCGCTATGTGTAATCCCTTTAAACGTTGACTTGTATACAGTATAATACAATCAGGAATGGTAACTTGTTAGACATTTCACGTGCACTACGAAGATCTGATGTACATTGATTCGCTGGATCAAGAGATATGACTATTTAATTACCACCAAAATGTGAACTCATTGAAAACAGCCGAGTGGTTATTTGTTAACAGTTCAGTTTGTAAACACAAAACATGGCTATGTGTGTGTGTGTGTGTGTGTGTGTGTGTGTGTGTGTGTGTGTGTGTTGATGTAATTTAGATTTTTTTAACGTAGCTTTAACAATTTTAGTCATATTGCTACGATGTCTGCTGTGTGACAGTTTATAGCGATGTCTAGCATCATGCCGCAGACATGTGGCATCATGTTCCACCCTGTAACATTATCCTGACACCAGGCCGCCCAGTCTTAACATTCACCTCTTAATGCTGAGCGCCAAGCGAGGAAGATACTAGTAGTATTTTTATAAGTCTTTGGTATGATTCGGCCGCGGTTCGAGCCCGCGACCTCACTCATCCGAGTCGGACGCTCTAACCACTTGAGTCACCGGTGCGGTCCTACATAGGTTTTTCAATTACAGAGACGAAAATACATGGTTTCATCAAATTCGATGTCTTCGATAAGAAATACACTCGAACGTCACGCTACAGCATAACTGTCCAGATAACTAAAAGGAGTTGGAAAGATCAAAATAAACTCGGACATGGCCTCGATAAAAATAATGTATTTGATATCATAGTATTCAACAGGCCGTCAGATATGATCGCGGTGTTTGAAGGGTCGGCCTAGGCATTGAATATTTAGTCTTGCAATGATGCAGGGGGCTTCATAAACCTGCTGTCAGATGGCAGTACGCGTAACAAGCGTTGCTTACTGCGCTACAGCAAACATATTGCAAACATCATCTTAGCGGTATAATTTTAATCATTTAAAACAATGAATGATATCTATGCAAAATCGCTGATGTAGTGTCAGAAACATCTCTTATACATGTCTCTGATTATTTTCTGCCTGCTATAATTTTGCTATGTATAATGGAGATGAAATTGTACGTATTTATGAACTTCTTTCATATCGGTTTGCAAATATATTATCTGTATGGTAATACAACACGTGTATACAAGAAAGAGAGAAAAAAATTACGTGTCTAAAATGTAGGATGAGTGTGGCAAAATAATGTTATTGTCAGATATGTCACATCGATATTTAACATAATTTCTGCCACATGAATGAAGTGTCTATTCGACTCACAATCGACACCGTTATACTCTGTAAGAAAAGATAGTATCTTGAAATATTCGTCTCAGGCACGGTCACTTGACTGGCTCAATGAATACACACTGCTTGCTAATTAGCGACTCCTCAAAAACCCTATTATAAAGAACTTGTCTCCAATACGTTTGTCCTTTCTTTTATCAAGTTACCGGTAAACCCAATAGGTACGGCGTGTAGTTTACTCTTTAGCTCTAAAACCGTGTGAGTGTGGGTGTCCTTGGGAATGTCAAGAATGCTGACAACTAAAATACAATTTTTTTAAAAGAAATATTACACAGCTGCGAAAACGTACGCCATCTTATACGCTTTACTCTGAACAAAAGAGGAAATAAATGTATATCTTATCAGGTATACAATGAAAGGGATCTGAGTCTGAATTATTAATTAATTAATTAATTATTAATGGCACAATGGACAAATTATCAACACTTCTTTGTTAGAAACTTTTGTTCAAGGCTACTGATACGCAATACAAGCAATGTTAGTGTGATGATCGAACAAATTGACTGGAGCCTAATGAAAACATGGAGAACCAAGCAACAGCTAACAGTGTCGTACAAAATCAACGGCCTTCTGGACATCTCAGTAGCTGATGAATTCTCCCTAGCATCGCCCAAAACAAAATAGTGGCAGCAAGAGGGAGTGGTATACAGGAGGCGGACAACAGCTCTTGAGCGCCCGGGTGGAGGTTGGGGGAGCCATGGGATCTTATTTGTTGTTCTTGTGTTTTCTTGCAGCTGAAAATTTTAAGGTATTTCACTTTCACATTTGTGTAATGGTGGGCAATTCTTCACAAAACTTATATTGGGTATTGGAGTGGCAACTGACATAAACCCTTTTCTGTAACAAAGTAGAGGCGCCACTAAAGAACATTGCCCGCGGAAAACTCTAACCCTCGCGCCGCCACCGGAACAAGATCAAAACCATTCTCTAAAAATGTAGGCAGTATACAGTTTCTACATATGTTGTATAGTACAGCTTTCTCACCGAGGTAAATTCCTCTTTGGAACTCGTTACTAGCTGTAACAGTTGACGCTTCCGTCAAGGTGTTTTACAAGCGAGAAATTTTCACACTAAGGTCTCACTGGACAGTTTATCTGGTGAATTTTCATCCGACAATGACCTATTGCAGAAAAATGAGAATAATTTTGCACTGAAGATACAAATAAAAACAAACTAATGATTTTTGTAGAAAGCATGCATGTGAGATTTTGACTGCGGCAATCAGGTTAATTTCTTACACAACTGGTGGCTTTTATACTAAACCAACACTGCCACCAACCAATCTTTTTACATTCATTTTTGACGGCAAAGAGCTATTTTGACTATTTTCCTGTGACAAGGCGGCTAAAAGAATCAGTATGTGCCTTATGCATGAATAAAGTTCACTAGTACTATAACAAATTAGCATACTATTCATCACCCCTCAACCATCCCGATTTTTAGATATTTACCTCTGTAGAAGACATACATAAATACGTAAGCCAAGTCGGCTGTTCATTTGCAGCCCAAGTTACGCATTTGATCTCCAGTACTAGTCTAACTGTGACAGGCAGTCACCAAAAAAGCCAACCCATTTTCAAGCTTAACTCAAAGTAAATCTAAACCACATTACAGATTTAGCTTCTGTGTGAATTTATAAATGCTAGGCTTATGATAATTAGATTCATGCCTTCTACCTTAAAAATTAGGGAGGTGTCAGAATACGAAACTATCCAGTGAGACCTAAAGATTTAAGAACAACTTGGGGCTAAGGTGAAAGTAAGATCAAATGAAGCCTAGAGCTTGTTAGGAAGGCATCAGGTGCCGGATTGTCTGGACTAAGGAATATATATATATATATATATATATATATAATATATATATAATATATATATATATATATATATACCATATATATATATATATATATATATATATATATATATGAAGGACTGCGGTACGTGTTCAGGACATAGGGCACAATATTGGAAAGGTGTTGTTGACTGTAAAAATCTTCTTTCCTGAACCTTTCTCGAGATATACACCATTGCTTCTTCATTACGATAACATTTACGTGCATCGCCGTTTCATTTGATCGCCCTCTTTGTTTCAGAATTTTCGCCCTTTTCGGTTGCATTCCTTGAATTCTGCCATGGATATGGAGCATCATGACTGTCAGATGATGATGGTGATGATGATGATGATTACTGTTACTGTGGTTATTATTACAATTACTGCTACTTCTTTTCAAATGAAACATATCTCTAACTTTTTTATACGTCCATGTGTTCAGTTAATAACTCTGTTTTTAAGGATACCACCCCCAGGTATTATGTGCCAATAATGCGTAATAAGTACTAATTTATACTCATTCCCATAAAACGTATGCACAGGGCATAGCTTAACTTCATCAATCAAAATTTCAATGCAGTAGAAATTAGTCTGTGTCGAAATGACGTATTACTGTCGTTGTAGCGGATGCAGTACAATGTGCAGTCGATGATATCGTTCTAGCAGGAAACAGATAATTATGTAGATCTTGTTCCTTAGTCCAAGGATCTATTAAGTCCTTGAATTAATAGACGTATAGTACTGGATCGAGTGACCTTACATGAACAATATTCCCTTTCTTAGCAACCAAGGGCATGCATGTTTGTACCGTATAAAAGCTTCCTAACTACAATGGTATTTCAAACCCATTCATTACTATCAAATTACACAATGCGTCTGTAGTATAGTTTAGCTTGGACTGTTGTTAACTAAGGCGTTCAACGTGTAGGACACCAACGCAAGTATATTGATCAAAGTGTACATGGGAAGCGATTACATCAGCTGCCGCAGCAAAGAAGAAATGAAACGTGCTCTAAGTTTATTCCATTTAAAGCCCGTTCTACATCGACGAAACCGTCTATGCCTTTGTGTGTTTCTTCTGGTAATCCTAACCCTTCTTGCAAGATTACTCGTGATTTTGTCCGAAGTACACGAAACCGTCCCAGAGCAAGACCGTGGGCAGTTTGTGCAATATTATCCATTGCATTCCATTCAAACCGGACGCCCATTAATTAAGATAAAAAAGATTCTAATTTGGACCAAATTCTTCGGCACACATCCGGATGTATTCGCTGAACAGGAACGTTCATGTGTCTCGGATTGTGGTTATAAATGCTCTCTGGTCAGCGATAAGCGAGAACTGGACTCCAGTGATGCGATAATGTTTCACCTATATGATTCGTGGCCAGAGAACTGGGTGGTGGGAACGCGAAAATTAGTTGATCTTCCGAACAACCGCGACCCCAGTCAGGTGTGGGTGCTGGCGAATATGGAACCACTCGGCAATCTTTGGGGTGATTTTTCTGTGTTCAATGGATTAATAAACTGGACAGTGTGGTATAGACGGGACGCTACTATCGTTCATCCTTATGGCGAAGTATATGAACTGCAGCCAGAGGACAAAAACAAAGTTAGCACAACTGTTAACTATTACCGGCAGAAAAGCAAGATGGCAGCCGTCAGGATAAGCAACTGCGCAGACTACGCTAGGAGGTATAGAGTAGTGAAGGAATTGCAGAAATACATTGACATTGATACGTACGGTACTTGTTTTAGTAACGTGTGTGGAGCTCGCACTGACAACCCATATGACGAGGAATGCCATGACAAGATGACGGAATACAGATTTTATCTAGCATTCGAGAACAGCTTTTGTCGAGATTACGTAACAGAAAAATATTGGTTGTCCATTAGCCGTCAGCAAATACCTATTGTGAACTGGAAACATGTCGACCCTGCCACCATTTTACCCCATTCCTATATAAACGTTTACGACTTTCCTAATTTAAGGGAAGCAGCGAAATACATCAAAGAAGTGAATGAAAACGAAACGCTGTATAACAGCTATTTTAAGTGGAAAGAGACCCATATTCCTGGAGGTAAATGTATGTCATGTCAAGTATGTCGTGCCCTAAATGAAAGACCAGTCGGCCCACAAGTCTATACTAACCTTAGTGGGTGGGTATATAACGATTACTGCGAATCAGTGAATAAACATAACATATGGAAGAAGAATATCGACAGACTGTTTTTTTATATTTTTAACATGTTTTTCTAGTCACAGAATATGGTCAATGAGGGGAGTAAAAACTATTAAAGTAATGCATTTAGATTTGAATTGGCTTAATTGTTTTAAGTATATAATAATTTAATACGGGTACATTAATCTTTATAATCCGTCTAAGGCTCATTAAAGTAATAAACAATGTGACTACTGTTATTTTCAATTGTTTATTGGAGTCTCTGGGACAGCAAAGGGGCGTAACTCGAGAGAGAGAGATTATACGAACACCAGCGGTTTCCCATTCAATCATCTATACATTATTCCTCCAGATTACATGTGTGGACGATAAAGATATGTAAGAATTATTTATTTTTTAATTTGTTATTAAGGTATAAGAGATTGTAAATTTGGCTAATTAACAGTTACACTATTTGCTTTATGCTCCGCATATCTTCATTTGCATAGGAAAATTTCATTAATCGCCACCAATATGTAAAATTTTGAAGGCTTACTGTTTTTAAATTATATAACAATGAAATTATGGCTAAATCTTATCATTACCCTTTGGAGTTATGTACAGTTGAAAGTAACTATATATGGTCTTCATTTTCGACTATTATGTGTGACCTTGACGGGCTTTTTTTTCCAGCATAATCTTTAGTATACAGTGGTGTCAACACTAACGCCAGGCAACAGATGGAAGCCCCTGTAGGAAAGCGGTAAAGAGGTGGACATAGGTCATAGGTCATCGGTAAAGAGGTTGATTGTCATGGTGCAACTAATCTTTATTAACTTAGAAAATTGGTGTTAAAATTGTGTAATGCATATGAGGCGCTGTATCGGACAAAAGCTGGTCCAATCAGAAAGTTGCCGTTGAAAATTTTAATGTCATATGTCCAGAATTCCTATTTCACGCGTTGTAAAAAAAACGCTCGTGTTTAAAGTTCCATTTTCTAGGTCGAGATTTTAGATTGTATATGTCGAATTAAACAGTAGTGTTTGAAATTTATATTTTTTATGTCGAGGTTTTAGATTGTGTCGTTTGAATTACACGGCGGTGGTTGAAATTTCGATGTCATACGTCAAGAATTCCTAATTTACTTATTGATTCAAAGAGTTTATGTTGAAAGTTCCATTTCAAATGTTGAGTATTTAGATTTCATCTTTTGAATTACACAGCGCTGGTTGAAAATTCGATGTCCAATGTCGAGTTGTTAGATTGTATCTTCTGAATTACACGGCGGTTGTTGAAATTTTAATGTCATATGTCGAGAGTTTCAATTTAACATGTTGAATCACATTGATTGTGCTGAAAGTTCCATTTCGTATGTTGAGGTTTTAGATTGTATCTGTTGAATTACACAGCGGTGGTTGGACATTTTATTGTGCTTGTCAGAAATTTTCATTTTTATATGGTGAAATGATGTGTTGGTGTTAAAAATAACATTACACATTACACAATGTCCACTTTAACAATTAAAAATAATATTGAGTATTAAGATATATCATTCGTGTATTCAATTATGAGGCGCCATTACATTTCATGCATTTACAGTTTGAAAGTTACCATTCACAGGTCGAGAATTACTATGAATTTCTTCGCTTGAGGTCGCCCTCGTGAACGGACCGCGTAATTTTTAAACAAGGAGGCTGCTTCACGTTGCTAAAATTTAACAGATGAAATCTAAATACTCGCCATATGAAATGGAACTTTCATCACAAACAGTTACATTCAACGTGTGATTTAGGGATTCTCGACATATGATATTGAAATTTCAACCACCGCTGTGTAATTCAAAATATACACTATAAAACGTCGACATAGGAAATATAACTTTAAACCATCACTGTATAATTCAACATATAAAATCTAAACTCTCGATTTAGAAAATGGACCTTTAAGAAATGTAATTTGATCCATCACGTGATATTGGATTTCTCGACATACGACATCGAAATTTCAACTGCAACTTTTTCTCATTGGACCAGCTTTTGTCCGCTAAGGCGCCTCATATAATGCATGCATATTCACACTGAGCATGTCACTTGGTGATTCATTCCTAATATAAGCAGTTTTGAAACCTTCGCGAATAGCTCCAGTTAAAGGAATAATCAAGAAGCACGTCACGCGGTGATCTAAGGTGTCACTGGACAGTTATTTTTAATGTGAATTTTCATCTGGCAATGACCTATTGCAGAAAAATGAGAATAATTTTGCATTAAAGATACAAATAAAAACAAACTAATGATATCTGTAGAAAACACGCTTGTGAGATTTTGTCTGAGGTATTCAGGTTGATTCCTTATACAACTGGTGGCTTTGATACTGAACCGACACTGCCACCTACCCCTCTGTCTTACATTCATTTTTGACGGCAAAGAGCTATTTGAATATTTTCCTGTGACAAGGCGGCTAAAAGAATTAGCATGTGCCGTATGCATGATTAAAGTTCACTTGTACTGTAACATATTAGGATACTTTTGATCACCCCTCAACCATCTCGATTTTTAGATATTTTCCTCTGTCGCAGACATATATGAATACGTAAGCCAAGTCGACTGTTCATTTGCAGCCCAAGTTACGCATTTGATCTCCAATGCTAGACTAACTGTGACAGTCAGTCACCAAACAATGCCAACCCATTTTCAAGCCCAACTCAAAGCGTATGTAAACTACATTATAGATTTAGCTTCTGTGTGAATTAATAAACGCTAGGCTTATGATAATTAGGCTCATGCCTTCTGCCTAACAAAATTGTCAAAATACGAAACTATCCAGTGAGACCTAACTTTTCAATCGGATATGTAAGTGGTGGGCAGAAAATAAGACAGCATTGTGGACTAAAAGGATAATTAAACACACACACACACACACACACACATATATATATATATATATATATATATATATATATATATATATATATATATATATGGCATATATATATATGTGTGTGTTTGTGTGTGTGTGTGTGTGTGTGTGTGTGTGTGTGTGTGTGTGTGTGTGTCTTCATTGAAGGGTTAAAGAAATAAAAACAATTTAAAACTGGTGAAAAAGTAGTGACATGTACATAAATGTAGCAAATAAAATTAAAATATAAAGCAAATAACCTTTTTAACAAAATAAAAAATACTGTTAATATATAAAATGATCATAATATTTTAAAATTATAAAAATTTAAAACAAATTCAGAAGTACAATTTTAAGAAATTCAAAACTCAAATATACGGCAAAATAATCTTCAAAAATTAACAAAGACAAGTACGTAAAATAAAATGTCGTGAAGCAAAACTTTAAAACGTAAAAATAAAATTTTAGCACATTTAGAGAACTACAAATTTAAAAATAGTTTCAACCCAAACAAACGACAATAAAGAGCACTCTACTGAAACCAAATTTAATATTTTTTATAGAAATTGAAAGCAAACTTAAAGTTTAAGAAGTCATTTACAACACAACGTTTGTTTTACAAAATGAAACATTTAAAACAAGCATTCGAAATTGATAAAAGAAATTTTAAATAGAAATATAAAAAAATGAATTTAATGGAAGCATTAAGCTACCATAAACTGCATATGTGATCAAGACGGCGTCTGGAACGTCAAAAAAACGAATTAAATAAACTTACCACATATTAATAGGAAAATAATCTCTCGACAACATTTAGATAAGAAAGTTATTAGACCAAGTTTCAAAAAGTGGTATCGACAATCTCGCAGAGTATACAGTACGAGCAAAATAATTGTCTTCTTAAAACATAATTTGTAATTTTAATTAAACCAACAAATTAATCTATTATCCAGTATTAAGAACATTCAGCTTTTGCATGCAGTATGGCATAATGAAACTATCGAAAAATATTGTGCCGTATGTATCGTCCGTTTTGCGACATAGGTCGTGACCCTTTGACCTCTGAAGTCAAGAAAAATTATTAGCCAAGATATTTCAATCACGTGACCATGGAATGTAAGAAACGGTAAACTTTAAGTACGGTTTCCAGTTTGTTAACACTGTATTTGATAACCAACGTTTACAGCGACTACCCTACCGCATGACCTCGGCGGTTTCCATGCTTTCCATTGTGAATACGCGTTGTCCTCACACCAACACTAATAATTTGTCCAAATATATCAAATGAGGTGGGATAGGTCAAAGGAAACTCGTTTAATAGTATTCGCACGCTCTCCCGTTTGTTTCTAAACCCACACAACCACCACCGATTTTAAAAACGAAAAGCAAATAAGGATATAAAATGTCACAAAACTCAGATAGTCATTGCATTCATCAATTTGTAATTTCTGTCCCGAATGTCACCATGAGGTCCTTAACACACTCAATGCAAACAAGCAGACAGACTGCTTACTATCCTTTTCTGTTTCTAGAATAGTCTATCCCAGTAAAAACTGTGTCATCCAATATTTGCAATTTCAGTTTTAATTTGTACAGAAGGAATTTGTCACGTAATCAACATTTAGATGAGCATGGGACTCCAATCCAGACGCCATTCCTCAGATGAAGACCTTGCGAAAAGGTCGACAACATAGGAGTTATAAACTTATCTTGCAAGAGAAAGGTATCTATTTTTAGTTTCATAAACTGCAAATGGTTGCGACAGGTAACGATATTCATATCAGAATTCTAGATTTAAAATTTCCAAAACAAACTAAACAAATAAAAATGAGGAATACATGTGTTTAAAACTTCGAAATGTACAAAATTATTGAGATTATCAAAGACGGTGAACTACATCACATCTGCTCCTTGAAAAGATAGCCCCCCCCCCCATGCAAATAAAGTGACCGTATTACTAAAGAAACTCCTGTTTGATTCGAAACGCCAAAATGTACACAGTGTTTGGGACCCCAAGGCGACAATATGTTAGAAACTATAAAATGCTGAATGTGCATTTTAAAATCTTTGATGCCGAATGCGTTTGAAATCGGTTGGAGGGCGGATGGACTACAAACTGAAAAGCTGAGAATACTTTAGGCCTCGAGCAAAATCAAAAACGCTTTGTTTTACACGATGGTACCCAACGAGTATTTTGGTAAAATCGAAAAATTTGAAAGGTCGACCTACGCATTATAAATTTAATAACGCAGTTTAGGTAGCACATGTACAATCTACTGCTTAATGAAACAAAAAAAAAAAAAAGAGAAAATAATCTTTGTATGGTAAGTTTATAAAATGAATATACGGTATAAGGACCCCACAA